>SKCR01051050.1:0-37835 GCA_019454045.1 Zanthoxylum bungeanum | reverse complement strand
TATCGGTTATAGATGGTGTATTTCTTTGTTTTTAAAAATATTTTTCTTTTCAGCTCATTTTATTTTTTTAAGTCATATTATACATCATAAATAATTACAAACAAAGACATATATCTAAGCAAATTGTCATTCATCATCAAATAATTTTCTCAATTAGTCACTTTGCCAATAATTCCTGTTCTTACTGCTAGAAACCTACTTTTAAGTGCGTATGAGTCTAACCTAGATCACTTGTTGAAGGCATCAGATAAAGTGTAGTGAAAACTTATCATTTCTAAGATTTCATACTAAGGAAAACAATCTGACCATTCGGACTATGCTTTACTACCACAAGATAATTTTTTTTATTATTATAAATAGTAGAAACTATCTAACATAACAAAGACACACACCCTCAAACTTAAAATTTTAATTGTCCTCAATGTAAAATAAGCGTATAAACAAAAGTGAAGAACAACACTACTGTACATGGAGTTGATCAGGCTCTTGCTGGTTTAAATTTTTTTTACATGGGCTGTGTGGGTTGTGCTACTACCTGCATAAATACACATGCAACATTTTTAAACACACAACAACACAATAAAACTAAATAAATATAATAAAACCAAGAAACTAAAAATAAACGAGTGGGTTACCTCCCCGCTAACGCTAAGTTTAACGTCTTAAGCTAAACGTTCTTTGAAGTTCTTCCTTCTAGGAGGATTCAATATGGATTTGGATGTCCTAGATAGGACAATGCCATGAGCATTACTTTTCAAGCGCCTCTTCCAAAAATGAGATGGCAAATAGAAATCTTTTCCACTTTGTACTCCTGCGACCTTCTTCAATCCTTTTGCTTCAGGAAATCTTGAATGGAAGATTAGATTATCTGGAGATATCATTGGATGCTTGACTTTGAATGGTTGTGCCATCTTGTCAAGCTTATGGACGGTATCCATGATGTTAACTTCCCCATATTGTGATGTAACCTCTAGTGTCACGAGAATTTCAATATGCTCTCAAAACTGCTCTTGTTTAACTCATTGTTCCACCACTTCCTCATAGATGTATTTGCGAATTTCTTCTTTTAGCTCTTGATTATACATCTTTATAAAACATACTCAAAGATTGTCAATTTGGGTGTACAGAGTCGATGTATCCTGACTGGAATCATTTGATATGTCCGTCCATAAGCTCTCATCATAATTTATTGGTGTGGAGGGTATGGGAAGCTCATCTACTTGTGTCTCTCCATAAATGCATCCAGTGAATAGATAGTTATCTAGATCAATTTGAGACGTTTGTTCAGGATCTTGACATGATACCTCCGACTCTTTATACAACTCTGCCTCTCTCCCTATTAAGGTGTCATTGTGAATCTCATGACTCTTGAGGGCTTTTACAGTGTCATCTGATAGTGTTCCTTGAGGTATGTAGATTTGGTTATCAGTTAATTGTCTCAATTAATCTATCAGTCTCTGTAAGGATGTTGCTTGACTCTGAAATATTGTATCAAATTTAGCTTACCGTTTCTTGAGCATGTCAACCATCCATTCCTCCACTTATGATTCTGGTTCTTGAGGAAAATCATGGTCGGTGGTGGAAAAAATGGATATATTGGTTCTGTGGGATATGCAGGACCTTCATTGTTATACGATGTGAAATTCTGATGATTTTACCACCCTGAATTGTAGTTGAATGTGCAATGATCACTCGGATGGTGGCCCCTTCATATCTCACATCTCATCATCTGCTCTGAAAGGCTCGAGCATATGTTGTGCCAATTCTCTCTGACATCCACTGATAATCATTGGGTTGGACAACAGACCTCATAAAATTGAACCATGTATTCCCGATATGGGGTAAAACATCTTCTCTTATAATTCTTAGTGCCTCCATCGCCCAATGGTTCTCTATTATATCGACCACCTGAAATATAAGAAAAACTAAAAAGACAGATAAAAAAAAGTGTTTAGCTGAGCAAGTAAAGTTGTCCTAATATTAATAAAAATAAATAAATAAAATTCCCGGCAACGGCGCCAAAAACTTTATCGCGATTTTATATATCGAGCACGCAAGTACACATATCGCTCAAGTAATACAGTGACTGAAATTCGAATATCGTACCCACAAGGACTTAATATTTATCATATTAATATCAAGATTAACCTACTTCACTTAAACTAAACTATTAAGATGAGGATTTGAGTAACTAATCTAAAAATTCAATTGAAAGAATAAATAAAATACACACAATTATTGGAGCTAAACTTTATGCGCGAGAAGAACCTAGGGTCGTAATTTCACTGAAACATGCAAGCAATGTGTTTATGCACTTTCCATTCAATTGGGTTGTTGTTACTAATTATTAACCTATAATGCTAAAATATTCACAAGCGTCTTTCGATGGTCAGGTGAAAATATTCAATCTAAGCTAATAAACTTTATGTCTATGTCAATTAACTTAAATCAAATTCATTAAGAACAAGCTCTAATTTTGACTATGTATGCCCATTAGGTATATCTATATCCTGCAGGGAAATTCATTCAACGAATAAGTCACACGCTATTATTCTCATGGCTGACACAAATTTCCTCTGTCGAGTTCCTAAGGATTTACTAAGATTATTCTATTGTTTGTGAATAAATAAAATCAATATTTAAAACATAGAGAATAATAAATAACCATAACAAACCCAAAGAACATAAATATTCAAATTAATTAGTAAACATGTTTAGCTCCATTACAACTCTAGATCTAATGAATTAGCTACTCAGGATAAACAATAAACACAAGCTAATCATTATTAGAAAGTAAGAACTCATAAAAGATAATAGTAGAGAGAAAAAGGAAGAAAGAAACTCCCATTTACGATATTCGACTTCAAACTTCATCGCTCGTTGAAGCACTCGTTCTTGCCTTAATCTAGGCATTCTTCTATCCTCTTCAGAGCTCCAAAATTCTGTTTGATCTCTTTGTAGGCTGTCAAAATTAGATTTTGAGCCTCCTTCCAGCTCTTTTGTGTCTTGGGACGAAGTGTGGTTTATATAGGGAATACTTAAAAGTGGTTCATTCTCAATGACGACTCTAATTTTTGCTCCCAGCGTCGCGACGCAATTGTATTGGTGTCGCGACACGCACTAGGTTTTAATCATTATGTCACGATATGATGGGACCAGAATCACGACGCGTAAGTCGGTGAGTTCTCGACCTTCTTTTTCTTCATGAGCACGTCGCGACGCTCAAGAATGAGTCGCGATGCAGACAGTTCTAGGCTCTCTACCTCATATTTGCTCTAGAGCGCATCTCGACGCGTAACTCATCATCGGGACGCGCGTTCTGTTTCCAATTTTACCCTTGTTTGTTCTGGATTTTGCCATTTTCATCTTTAGTTGATTCCATTAAGTCGTAATACTGACTTTAGCTGTAAAACACATCAATTCGCTCATAACACTAGAGATAACTCATAAAAAATTAAGATTAAGGGTGGGAAATATAGGTGTATTAACCGCTCATCATACATAAATCATGATTTATATATATATATATATATATATATATATATATATAGAGGAGTGGCAAAACGAATTGAAGAATCGAATTTGTATCGAATCCTAAACAAATCGAATTAAAATGTGATGGATTCGTATTCGATTCGTTTATTAAACGAATCGAATACGAATATTCGTTTAATCATGATATTATTCATGAGAATAATATTATTTGTACATTTTGTGGAGCTTTTCTCAAGTCTTACGGATGATGAATATTTTGAAGCTATTAGCTATATTGGAATGTACAATAATTTTCTTTCGATAACTTCCGACGAGATTAGGGGGAACTTTCAGTACATTATGTTAATTTATTACGGGAAATTAAGTGAAATTTTTTTTAAAAGCTTTAAATTAATGTCATTATGGTTGAGTAGCAGTTGTGTGTTTTTAGTGCTCATTAATATGTAGAGATAGAATAACTCATAATTTGTACCAGTTTCAGCATGTATATATATACTTTTAATTACTCTTTGTATAGAGCAATTATCTCTGCTTCAGTAAATTTTTTTTCTTCTTAGTCTTTAATTTGGAGATAAATTAATTATTCTGTAGAAATGTGGTTACCAGTCTTTTGGTACTTGTCTCTATAGTCTCCCAACAATAATTAAGGTGGTTTGGATATATCTAACGTATACCTTTAAGTGATCTAAAGAGAAAATGAGAACAAATGGTGCTGACATATGCCAAGCGAAGAAGAGGAAGACCTAAGTGAGCATGAACATAAATCAAGTTTTATGGAGCTTAATGAATCAATGATTTCATATGTGTGTGTTTTTGTGTGTGTATATATATGCAAGGTTTTGGTATTAGCGCGGAAGCATCCATATATGTGATTGAAATTTAAAATTTTATTCAAAAACCACTTCGTGGTTATATCATATTTGATGTAAATAAATTATGTCATTAAATTAATCTCAATTAATCTAAACAAACATGCAACTAATTATATTCATCAATATAAATAAAATTCAACAAATTGGAAAAACATACTTAATTGTATTTTCCTTACTTTGAGCCTTTCTTGAGTTTTCTTCCTTGAATTTTCTCTTGTAATAATGCACCAAGCGTTACACCTCTAGTTGGCACATTAGATCTCTTTTACGAACAAATCGCTCACACTTTGAAAATAAAGAAAACTATTTTCTTACTTGGATGATTGAAGTTTAGATTAGCGATCAAAGAAATAAATTTTCTTTTAATTAATCTTATAACAAACTTGGAACAACCAACAGAAAAAAGAGATAGCTAGAGAATTTGGCCAGAGAGAGTTCTTATTGCTCTGGCCGAAAATCACACACTTAAATAGTGTAGAGATTGTCTTGTTTGTATCCTAATACAATAAGAATAATCCAAGATCTCTCCAAATCAAATGTGATCTCTTTAAGATTTTTTCCCAAATTGAATTATGAAACTTAACTAAATAAAACTTCCTTATTTAATCTAAATTAGGACTTAACTAAATAGGGTGCTAGCCCGCTAAATTAAGGCCCAACGGATTAAATATTATTTTGGCACAATAATTAATTAACTATTAATTAATTTTAAATCACTTAATTTTAATTAAAAATTACATTTAATTCAATTCAATTTATATAATATAAATATCAAATATTTATTTAAACATTTAAATCTAAATTTTATATTTCGAATTTACTAATCAAATTAATATTTAAGAAATATTTTGAATATCCTAATCTTATCAGGAAATCCTAATTTAATTGAAAATCTAACTTTCATATTATTTGCCAAAATAATCACTTATTAACTTTAAATAAATATCCTTAAATTTGTAACAAAGATGAGAACTGTATTTATGTGATCGTCCTAAATTCATTATCGAGTAGTTGTGGGATGAAATAAACTCTTTGATATTTCATCTATATGATATCCCACAGATCATGGGTAAACGCCTAACAGCATGTCATGACCCTTAATTGATGAATGAAGTGGGAAAACAATCTGATCATAGAGTTTTGATTGTCTTCCCTAATTGGTTTCTCAACCTTAGCACGATACTATTTAAACTTTTCAAATGTATCTGACTTGCGCTGCATTAGGTAAACATACCCATATCTTGAATAATCGTCAATAAATGTGACGAAGTATTCATAACCGCCTCGAGCAATCGCATTCATCGGTTCGTAAATATCTGAATGTATTAACTCAAGTGGTTTATTGGCTCTTAGACCTTTTTCCAGTAAAAGATCTCTTTGTCATTTTCCCTTCTAAATAAGATTCGTAGACTGGTAAAGTGACAAGCTTTAATTGGTTTAAAAATTCATTTTTTATCAACATATCTATCTGGTCAAGGCTGATATGACCAAGTCTAATATGCCACAGATATGTGTCATCGAGAAAAATCTTTTGCTATTTTATTTTAGGTTTTTCAACCTTAAATATTTTAGTGTTGAGATGTGAACTATGTGTTAACGGCCTTAACACAAATAAGTTATTTTCCAAGCTTCCATACATATTTTTAATCCATTTCTCGAAATAATAACTATTATTATTCAATAAATGAAAAATATCATGCAATTGTTTTGAAACAGAAATCAAATTCTGTGATAAAATTGAATAAACAACACTTTGTTTAAATTCGAATGACTTTTATTTGAAAATTGAAACTTGGTAACTCTCACTGCTTTTACTGAAATGATATCTTACGTCTTGACTCTCATGGTAAAGTTACCTTCAGTAAGGTCTTTACATGTATTAAGTAGTTGTACCCTTAACCTTCCCAATTTTTCTTTCTCTTCTTTGTAGATTTGAAAGATTCGACAACACTTCTCCACTATACTTACGAGGATCCATCAGCATAGACTCCTAAGAGGTGAGCTTATTTAGCAATTATGTAAGAGTGAATATCAATTTGTTTATAACATAGTTGCTAAACGGCAGGAAACTTTTCGGAAAAGTCTTCATGATCATAGTCATTTGGCTACTCTCATCGATACGACATATGTGGGTTTCGACCATATTGAAATGGATTATTATCCTCAAGATATGCTCTCAGATGAATGTCTCTTCTTTCATCTTCTTGGTCATCACTAAGACCAAAGCCTCATGACATTACCGCTCTGAAGGCTGCCCAAAAATGTCTTGCAATGACTCCATCATCATATATGATGTAGCCATTGGTCCATGCTTTGCAGCAAGAACATCAGACATTCATACTAGCAAGTAGCAATGAGCCTTCTCATTGCTTGCACCCACCTTTGGTGAGTATCATGTACAATTTAGCTAGTATTTCTAGCTAGTTCTGGAGGATATCCTTCAGTCAGGATAAATTTTAGGTCTCCAAAGATCAAGACAACGTTCGTGTTACTTTTTCATTTAACTTAATTTTCTCTCGTATTTTTATCGTTAGCAAGTAAGGAAATAATTTGAGAAAATGACTGAAATGTTTTTTTTTTTTTAAAAACATGCATTCAAAAATTTCATTCATCGCATATTAAAATTATCACAAGCATTTTGGCATAAAATTAAACATGATACATGTACCATGGATAATGTATAATGTATCAAAAACCTAAAAATAATTACTATGTCACGAAAACCTATCATTCCACAAATAAGTGTCGTCACATGATAGGTCAAATATTTACATTATAGATCGAGACAATCTCAATTGATTAATATATACGAGAATAACTCTTATTCTTATATTAGTCAACCACCGTTTGATTCGAACAAGGAATTTTGATTAACATTTAATCATTCCTTTGTGAGTTTAACATGTTGTTTCAGAACTCTTGGACTTAACTAATGAAGTATCATCGTAGGGTAGGTCAAATCACCAAATACATCTAGAATTCTTATCATCTCGGAATCTTATCTTGATATTGACCCAAAATGGACATCATTCGTAGGGGGACGAAAACAAAGTCGTCTTGATGCGCCTTTTGAGTCTCACGTTATCGAACTAACAATGGAGATTGCAGGATATATTTTTGTTTATACATCTATCACTCACTATTTTAAAAAGAATGTTTCTATATTAAAATATCCAATATTTTAATTCACTAGCATTTATTAGTTTATGCCCGGCTAAAATATAACATAATTTATACTAGTGTAAAATTAGTGATATTTCCATTTTTAATTATTAAAATTTAATACACTAATTCTATATTAGTCTGAACTAATAGGACTTAATTAAACTAATTAAATTAAGTGAGCTTCAGTGACCTATTTAATTTTAACTCTTAAAATTTTAGTTTACTAACAAGTTTAAAAATTTTCGAAATTCAAATTTTTAAACATTTAAAACAAATATTATTCTAATTAATTATTTTCATGCTTAATATATTTCAATTTAACCCCTTTTAAATTTCATAAAATCAAATTTTATTACTAGAATATTCATGCATATCTTACATGTTATGGCATGTGAGAATGCAAGGGTAGGCACCCTAAGCTATATGACATGTTATTCAAACATTTCAAAATAAACAAACATATAACATAAATTACATTGATCGGGCTCTTATTTTTCTATATTAATCTAATTAGTACAAAATTCACCAAGGCATCAATTGGTCGTCAACTCTTGCTCCATGGAATGACTTGTGCGGAAAAATCTCTTTATTATGTTGTTGATGGCAACGGTTCCACCATTTACATTAAATTTGGATACAACATAAAAATTACATAAAGGGATAATTTTTTACAACACTTGCAAAATGGTCTTATGGTCTTACATTCCCCAAAATAAAATTAAACAAAAAAATAAGAGCCACAAAAATTTACTATCAATGCAATACATTCATCACAAAAAATTGTGCCTACTCAACCACAACATGCAAAGATATTTATATCACATATAAATAATTAAAAACGGAAACTTTAAATAAATAAGAAGGGTTAAGAGTATTTTTCAATCTCGCTCTTGATGTCAATTGTAGGAATCAATGCACGAACTTTTCGCGAAAAGACTCCGCGCACAGCAGAAACGCACATAGACACCATAATCGACCTTGAAAAACTTTTCTGCATTCCCTTTTCACTATGGTCAATACTGATTGCAAAGAACTGCCGAGATAAATTTGCTCACATAGCCTTTGCCCACGTATGTGCATGTGATGATAGTGTGACTTTTCATCTTCCAGCATCATGCAACAAAACCAATTGCAAAATAAATCTTTGATGCCGTAAATGGTTTCAAATATAAACCTAGCACTATGGTGATCAAGATCGTGTGATGGGATAATGATCAAAATGAATGGTTAATGTCAATTTTGCATGGTGCCGAATTCAACAAAATAAAATGACCTTAGATGTTGTGAGATTAAGTGAGGGAACGAATCAACCATTCGATCTTATATAACCATTTAATAGATTGAAATGAATTTTTTTATTTAACGGATATTATAATATATTCATTTCTGTTTGGGTTCAATCCTATATGATCGTATCATATAATGTGCCTCAATTATCATGTCACCACATGAACGAACCCAGATCAAAGTCGTCGTATAAGATGGAATGGATCGCAGCTGTAGATAAACCAAAAATAAAGTGTTCATTTTCATTTGCTCTCTACAAACTATTCAGGCTTACTAATTTCAAACTTAAATCTTCTTGTGTATAACGCTTATACACTAAGTCTGAAAGTAAATTTGTATCCAAGGGGCTATATGACAATTTAAAATATGCGACTTTAAAATCAACAATTTGATAATTGAATAAGGCATCTTTAACTTAATTAAATAATTTTATTTACATATTACATGATGTTGTATGACATACATCCCAACAATTTTAGCCTAGGTTCGTAACATTTGCGACTTGTTCCCTTCTTGCATGTGTCTCTCATGCATTGTTTGCATGTCTTATATAAATATATATATATATATATATATATATATATATATATATATATATATATATTTATTTATTTATTTATTTATCTTTACATGTGTCCATGCATGGATTGTTTACCTCTTTTAGGTTTCTTTTTCCATGTGGCTAGGTGGGGTCCGTGGGGATAGCAAAATCCGGATCTGGGTCCGGTCGGACCGGACCCCGGATCCGGAAGTATTTTTATTGCCCTGGGTCCGGACCCGGACCCGGATAAATATTCACGAGTTCGGATCCGGGTATACCTGGTCTGGATACCCGTTTTTTATTTTATTTTTTAATTTTCTTAATTTTTAATTGTATTATTTTATATTTATATTTATATTTTGTCAATTTTTTTAATTTTATTTCAATTTTTTTATATTTTTTTTAATTATATTCTATTATATTTTTATTTATATATGCATATTATTTTATATTTTTTTATTATATTCTAATTTTTTTTCGGACCCAGGTCTAATTTAATAAACCCGGGTCCGTATATTTTAATCACGGACCTGGGTCTATTTTTATATATTATTTTTCGATACCTGTCATGAAAATATTATCTGCGTTTGTACAATAGAGGCTCATCTGTCACATGAATCTCTGGTTTATGATAGCCAGATGCTCAAAAAAGACCATCTCGTCATCCAAATTCAGTTGGAAATACTGTATAAGCCGGGTGATGAACATACCATGGGGAATGCCCGACCTACTATGGGCATGACCCTGAAACCAATACCCTACAATAAGGGCTCCTATGTCCACCTTACGACCTTGTAGGAAAAATATTTTTTTAGGATTTGTCTATAATACAAAATATAAAAATAAATTAATATGTACAATAAAAAAATATGAGCTATAATATGCAGTCCAGCAAGAGGATAATATTGACCTCATTCTGGTGACCGATACGCGACACAATTAACTGAATGATATCTTGTATAGGCTGAATGCCCAGTTTGATGTGCCTCCGCTAAAAGTGTGCAATCAGCTATCATAATATGAAGCGCGCTCACTCCCCATAAGCCTTGGTCCTAGTACTCTACACATGGCAGCTTTCTGATCAAGCCATGTTTTGTACCGCCAGTTATCAAGGGCCCAAACTGCATATCTTCCACAACCGAACATCTCAATACCTCACATATCAAGTCAGAGGTAATATCCAACCTCTTCTCGAACAATCAAGTATAAAATTGAAAAGGTGTTCTGAATCATTTCCGGATCAATGTTACTGATGAACATCTGACATAATCGAGCATACACTGGGACGTCTAAAGTATAAAGGCTATGTCATCTCATCTCGCGCAGTAGATCGATCTATTCATATCCTGTAATATTTTCTATATCTACTGAATATGCCCCAACAATAGGGCATGCAATTCAGATATTTTGATATTGAGCGAACACCTTATTATTTGGGTAGTAATAAGGAACAACACCAGCCATAACTTCAGAAATAAGTTCGGATTTTGGACCAAATTCGGAGATAACTTCGGATTTCCTAATAAACTTTGGAGAAAAGTTCAAATTTCCTAAATTTGATGGATAATTCATATATTTTTTATCGTGTTATGTTCACTTCGAAAACCTCGGACTTATATATTTTTGAAACTTCGGAGATCCGAAATAATAACTTCAGATCTCCGAAGTTTCAAAAAAAAAAAAAAATCGGTGTGGACTTCGCAGTCCACTTCGGAGAATGTAGCTATTTTTACAAAATCCAAATATTGTGACTCATTTTAGTAAAAAGAAAAAAAAATAGTTTTATTAAATTCCTATTTTTGTGTGACTATCATTACTCTAAATCTAATAAAAAAAATATAATTTCAATAATTTAGTCCACGCTCTAATTTTTGCAAACTGAACTTTAGAATGAAACAAAATAAAATTAATTAATTAAAATTTATAGTTGATTGAATGTCTTATGTCTGTAAGTAACTTCAAATTAGATCCGGTCACGATTCCGATTCAAAATTGGAACTGAACATGATGGAACCGTAAGATTACAGTTCAAAAATAGGAATCGAAATCCATTTCGGTTCGGTTACGGTTCCCAAAAAATAAAGGACCGAATTGATTTTTCTAATTCGGTCTGATTCCAATTTCCTGGAATCGTAGAACTGGACGGTTCATGGACGGTTCAATTCGGTTGGATAGTTTCCAGGTCTACTTCAAATGCTGTGAATAGCCGAATTTGTCTTTGAATTCCGAGTTCCCGACTGGTAACTTATCGATGACCTTCAAGGGAAAAAGGTTAGGGTAAGTCAGTTTGGGAGAAGAGAAAGCGAAGGAAAATATAAGGAAAGTGGTGAGAAAATCTGTAGAAAGAATTTAGAAACTTTTGAAAGAAGAAAGGTGTTGTTTGGAAAGCTAAATCCGAATGAATATACTCAGTTAGCTGTCTAGCAATATTTATTTATAAACTTTTACACTGCGCCAAAATTTTGGATTACTTTAAATCTAATCTATAACCGTTCATTCATTCTTGAACGCTCAGGATCTTTTTGGAATGTAGATCTCGTGCCTTTTTAATGAAGCACGCGATTTACCTCTTCAACAGCTGAAGGTCACGTGGTTTTTTGGTCATTTCCGAATGATTCTTTATCAACTTCATGCGACTTAATAATGATCCAGCCACAACAAAATTAGACAAATATTTTTGTATAAACTCTTACATGGCACCGATTGATTATTTTTTATGGTTACATTATTACTGACATCTGTTGCGGCGTGGGTGCATGTTAAATATGACACGTATATTTATCAATTAGGAGAGATATAAGGAGAGGTAAGGTAAAAAAAAAAAATGAGAATATCTAACAATAAGTCTCAATTATTTTTACCATCAGGAGGTGTGGTTTAATATCAAATAACTTAATATTTAATTGTCAAGTCTTGAGTTCGAGTCCAAGAAGTAAATTTCTTTGTAAAAATTTGAGACAACTATGAATTTTACATATTCTATTTAAGCCTGTATCAGATAATTTGATGATGGTTTCACGTCAGAATTTCTAATGTTCCAGAAAAAAAAAAAAAATCTCAAGTATTTTGATATGGCAATACTGACGCATCATACCTCTCTCTATCCTGGAAGGCTCTTTGGGCTGATTGTGGCATTTATAAGCCCAATAAAAGCCCAACAATGATGCATTTCTAGACAGTTGAAGGAAAAGCGGCCCTATATTTATCATACAAAAGTGCTTACGTGTCATTTGCAGATGAATCTGGAAGCCGACGTCGCCCACGTGGCATTTTGCATGACAGTTCACGTGCATCATTTTCACTTTTTGTTGTGTTCCTCTCGTCCACGTCTTATGAAATGGATGATTATATTGCAAACATACCCTTGTACTTGAAGAACATACACTCTTTTTTCCTTAAACTTCAAGGCTACTTAATTAGTTAATGTTCTTGATTATGATTTTCCATTTTCTAATGTACATCGTATTTTTTACTAATTAAGAAAATACATAGAATGATATTAATCGCTTGTAATGTAAGAAAATAATGAAATATATTAATAGACATCGGTTGAATTTCATGTAAATTTTTTTAATTACAATTTTTTTTCGTTGTAGGTGATTTCTAACACCGGATAAAAAACCAAAATCCATAAATCTCATTGCTAACAAAATCAAGTCCATCATTATGTCGGTCTAAAATTAAAACCCTCATTCGACTTATAGAGACAGACCCGACTCACCTCAATAACTTATTTTTAATAAAAACGTAATCCCGATTGACATAATGGTTTAGAGGGGCCTTCCAAAACACACCATGAATGATAAAAAAAAAAAAAAAAAAAAAAAAAAAAAATTCCAACGTTAAACAAGCAACCAATGACATATATTAAAGACAGAGTTCTAAAAGGAAAAAGAGTCATAAAACAACTTGAATAAGAGAAGATGAATCCAATAAAAATTCGAACTATAACAACATCTATAAAAGTAAGGCTCTAGGCACATTAATGTGTCTTGAATTGAAGACAACTTAAGCACCACTTGAGTTGGAGAGACTTGAAATAAATGGTCAGCGATTGTAACCCATGTTCTTTCTTATAGTAATAAACTCTCTCGTCTCTCCTACCATGGACATATGCCTCGTAAATCGAATCATCTAAAACGTTGTACGTGCTTGATCTTTGTTCTTGATTTCTTTGTAGTTTGTATATTCTCCCACCAAAAAAATAAATTTACTTGTTCAATAACGGATTGTTTAGAGAAAAGGTATTATTATTTTTCTGAACGAAATCAACCGTCAACAACTTCCATATTAGTTAAATGGTTGACGTCGGAAACTGACAATTAGAGAATTGAAAGAGAGAATTGAAAAAGAAATAATTAGGGAGAGACCTAAATACCAGAGTTACTCTAATACTATATTAGTTAAATCGCTTGATCTAAGAGTTTAAAATTATAGTTAAGGGCTCAATAATATTATTAGTGATAAGTCGTAACACTCATCATCTATTTAATTAATTTAAAATGAAATTCTTATATTTTCTATTGTCTATAATGTGTTATTGTTGGGGTTTTGGCGCGGGCGCAGCGGAAGCTCGCGGTTCAGGTGAAATCGTAATTTTAAAACTTTTAAATTACCGAATAAATTATTCAATATCCAATAAGAATAATTCATTCATATTTCACCTAAACATTTTATTATTCGAAATCAGATAACGACATAAATAGTTAAGAAACGTTGCGAATTTTTTACGAAAACGTTTTTCCGCAAAATGGTATAAACGCATTTTTGACCGAACCGACTACCCAATGCACATGGGGGTTGCCCAGGTCAGCCCCAACAGTGCTAGGGAAGTTCATGAGATGCCCGAACAGTGACCAATTCACTCTTTGGGCAGTCATCACCAGGTTGGCTCAGTCAACCAGCAACCGGTAACGTTTTTTCACACCGTTTTCGCATATTTCAACTCCGAAATAATTTCCGGAAATTGTTCCAATACCCAAAACACATCAAATACATTTATATGACATAATTTTCATCACCATAAAATCAGTTTTTCCAGATCTGATCCAGAAAACAAAAATATCAATATTTCATGCTTTAATCCAATTTTCTAACATTAATCACATTAATCACAACATCAATCTAAGCCACCACCAATGAAGCACCCAAGAACAATTCTAGGCATTACAAAGTGGTCATACATTCTATAATGGCAACATAACATCAAATTGAACAAATATTACAATAATATCTTTCAATACTACTTCAAAATGCACCAAGCCTTCCATTTCATCTTCCAAATCAAAAACACCCAAATTCTAAAGAAAAGAAGAAACTCTAGAATCTATCTACATGATCAAGAACAAGAAACATGCTTTTAAAGCTTAGGGATATTGAGGATTACCTTTAATCTCTTAATTTCCTTAGGCTTTTTCTTGAGTTTCTTGACTTTTTCCTTCTTGAATCATCAAGCAAATTTGAGAGAGTATTTGGAAGATGTATTTCGGCCATGGGTAAGCCAGAACAAGAAAAGAAAAAAAATTCCCTTTTAAAAAAGCCATTGCCGACTTTGGAGGGTAGTTTGGTCAATTTGCCTATTTAATTCAATTAAATAAAATTAAGTTTTATGTTAGCAAATCAAATTTACACACCTTAAGCTTAATTAAAATATGCCACATGTAACCATTAATAATTAAACATTATCATAACAATTATGAAAAAGAATATCATTTAATTATTCAAATTTTAAAATTTAAATATCTAAATAATTAATTAATTAATTATTATTATATATATATTTTTATTTACATTAAATAACAAATACATATATAAATGGCATGTGTCAAAGTCTCATTTGACAATTTATTAATATGTATCAAATCAAATTTTGTATCAAATACAAATACACATTAATTATTAATTGACCAAAATCACCTAAAGCATGTGTTTTCGTTTAACCGTTTAAACGATTCGAATTAACTCATTTAATCCGGTGAAGTATTATGAATAATCTGTATTATTCATAATGTGTTGCCCAAGTGCTCAACGACTACACTTCATATTGTGGGACTCTCTAAGTTTAGGTTTATCTGTCACGAAATCCAATTTCGTGTCCATAATTCACCCAATCATGAATTATGACGACCACAGATAATCTCGCTAAACTATGCAAGTCGAGGTCATTGCATACGTATAATCCATTTGTCACAGGCTATCCACATTATACCTGAGATATAGAGAAAGAACGTCAAATCCTTATGGTATAATATAGTCGACTTTCAAATTTACGATCTTTAAATAACACTCGGAACTTGCTTCCGAAGTTATATCACGACCATGGATTTACTAGATCGCAAACACGTGTAGGATATCTATGCCATGTACACAGGACTGACGGATTCTATCTTGATACGTACTAAATATCATGAGCATCAGTCCACACCCAACGAACAGCAGAGGTATGATCTAAATAGATCGGTGACGTGACTGTCATCAAAGTGTGGATGATAACTCATATATCCACTATGGTATCTCGAGTCGAATGACCATTATGCTCGCTCAACTCGAGAATATTCCTATTGACGTTAGTGTACCATCTATTATGAAATCTTCAGTGAGTCATTCAGTGTTTATCAAAGTGTGGATGAGACTCATGGTTCATTGGGATAAACCATCGGACCAAGTCACGATATACGACATGTACTAGTCTCAACGGATTTTACTAACCGACCCGTGTTAGTAAATCTTGACCAGAAACTTTATTTAAGGATATATTGTTGGGGTTTCGGAGAGATGGGCGCAGCGGAAGCGCGGTTCAAGTGAAATCGTAATTTAAAATTTTTTCAAATTATCGAATAAATTATTCAATATCTAATATGAATAATTTATTCATATTTAACCTAAACACATTTATTCGATATCAAATAACGACATAAATAGCAAAGAAACGTCGCGAAACTTTTACCAAAATATTTTTCCGTAAAATGACGCAAAACGCATTTTTGACCGAACCGACCACCCAACGCTTATGGGGACTGCCCAGGTCAGCCCCATAGTGTTAGGGCAGTTCATGGGCTGCCCGAACAGTGAAAAATTCAATATTTAGACAGCCGTCACCCGGTTAGCTCAAAAGTCACCCGTAACGCCATTTGGCCGTTTTCGCGTATTTCAACTCCGAAACACTTTCCGGCAATTGTTCCAACTCCCAAAACACATCCAATACATTCATATGACATCAAATTCATCACAGAAATTCCAGTTTAGTCAGATCTGATCCAGAAACCGAAATTACCAAATTTCATGCTTTAAATCCAATTTTTTTAACATTAATCAAATTAATTTCAACACCAATTCAAGTCACCACATATGAATCACCCAAGAATAATTTTAGGCATTACAAGAGTGGTCATAACACTCTATAATGACACACACATCATCTAATGATCAAATTAGATACAAATTACACTAATTCCATCCAAAATACTTCACACATGCTTCATTACTTCCAATTCCATCCAGCACAACCAAAAGCCCCAATTTATGAAAAAGAAGAAACCTTAGGATCTCATAAGATCATCAAGAAACATGAAACAAATTTTCCAAGCTTAGGGATTTGAAGAATTACCTTAAATCTCCTAATTTATTAGTCTTTTTTTTCTTGATTTTCTTCTTTCTCATCCTTGAATCATCAAGATGTTCTTGTACAAAATTAACTATGTGACAAATGAAATTGCTCTTTTATCATTTGTAATTGGATTACCTGGATATATAAATGATAAAAGTCCATATGATTAGTACCAGATTAATAAGATATGAGACAATATTAATCCACTAAGGTTTAATCATTAAATATCCATAGTCATAGTATTATCGAGACTGGACATCGATAATACGGAATAGGATAGTATTGCACTTGTGCGTGTTATGGAAGCTTAACGACATAGTTCTCATATATTTAAGTATTAGATACTTATGCAAGTGTCATAGGAGGTTCTATTTGCCGATGGTACGGGAACAGCTTCGCTCTGGATAGACCCATCGGAATCCCATTGGTAGTATGACTATGTGTCTATGGGAATCCGAATCAGGGTAGGTGTATATGGTCTTAACCTGAGACTTGTATCGCTAATACTTGCGACAATCAGCATACTTTGGTTTTGGTCGTCCGGGGCTTTAACAGGTTATGTGTACGCCACTTCTGGGTATACTGAGAATCATAATGTATTGGGTGTGATGTCAAGATGGAAGTATCACTTCAGTCATATGGAGATGATGATCACGCAGAGATACAGAACTGGTACTCTATAGTGTTATAGCCATCATGAAAGTATGACTAGGTCATGACTTTCCGATCATAAAGAGACTAGTTGCTAGTGATCTGATATATGCTTCGTACGAGGTAGACACAATTCCAGCCCCAGGCCTAGCATGTGACATCTGATACTGGATCGTAATACGCAATATTAAGTATACTACGCCTAATATAGATTATATATTCCTTAAAAGAATATTTCTAGAGAATTGGGTAGGCACGATGCTTTGCTAGAAGCCAACCATGTCTTGTAAATCGGTAAGAACGTGGTACGAGATACGCACGTGTTCGGATAGTCCGATGACCATATTTACTGCCAACATATCCATGGATCTCTTGGGTCGCCTCCCAAAGATTCACCGATGACATTTGACTCGAACATAATTAATATGGGATTAATTATGAGAGAGAAAAATTAATCTAGGATTAATTGCGGCAAGAATTAATCTGTGATTAATTCGACTAGAAGAGAGAAAGCGATTAATTTGGAATTAATCGGTAAAGTAAATTTAATAGTTAAAATTGGATTTTACTATTTAATTTATTTAATTGGGTTAAAATAATATATTAGATATATTAATTGAAATTAGATTTCAAAGCGAAATTAAAATTGGATTTTAATTCGTGCAAACGAATTAATTTATAATTAATTCGTAAGCGACTTTTGTAATAATTTTGCTAGGCATTATTATTTATTTAAATTAGATTTAATTACGTCGCAATGGAAAATTCATTTATTCGGAATTAAATGAACCCGGGCCCGAGCGAAATTGCGTGTTGAGTTAGCCGACTTAAATTTCGAATTTAAAAGTGTTGGGACCCATTCACTTACATCAACATGTTAGACATGTGATGGAAGTGGTTAGGCTTATTTCATGGATTTGATTTGTTGAGTGTAAAGCTTGGATTGCTTTTAAAACACTCAAACAAATTCAACACACAAACTTAAGTATAAATTAACTTGTTGACTTTGGAAGTGTGATGAAGTTACTATTCACAACAACTGTTTTTCTCTTCTTTCTCCTTGAGGCCGTGAGCTTCATCTCTCTCCCATAGAGTTTTGTTGTAAAATTCTTGTAAGCTAGCACTTTAAGGAGTCAAAGGAATGTGATAGGGAGACTCACCCATGAGTTTGGAACAACAAAGAGGGCTTGGAGCTTCCATCATCCATGAAAAGTTTGAACTTCTACCAATCTTTGTAAGTAATTTCCACAACTTACTTTAGATTATTCACACACAAATCACCTTAGAGATCTTTGGCATGTTCTAGGAACACTAACAATGGTATCAGAGTGAGATCTAAGCATGATTTGAGTTTAGGGTTTATAAACTTTAATTTTGGATTTTATGCTTGGAGCTTGATTTTGCCTAAATTGATGAATTGGTTGTGTTTATATGATGTTGAATTGGATTTGTATATCATTAGATTTGTGATAAATTGATTAGATCAAAAATCCCCAAAATCCATACCTTGGCCGAATGTAACCCTAGAAATTGCTTATGGTGATTTTTGAAATTTGACATATTGGATGTGTTGTTGGCATGATATGTATGATAAATATTGATTTAATTGGATTGAAATCAAGTTGCATGACAAATTCCTTGTCATTGCCGTGATATATGAAGCATGTTGGAAAGATTGATTTTGATTAATTTGTGTTGGACATGAATTAGATGTTAAGCATGATTAATTAGATTAATTAGTGTTTTGGAAATACTAGATTAATTAATTAATTATGTTAATTACACTTGAAATGGATTAATATGTAATTTGGAATGATATATTAATCTAATTGTTGTATTTGGGCTAATGGGCTTGGTTGGGCCAAATTTTGGTCTTGGATCATATTTGGGCCTAAACCATTTCCATAAAATCCAAAGTATGACATTGGGCCTATAATAATTTAATTGAGCCTAATGGGCCAAAATTGATTCTATGGCATATGGTGATTCCTATTGGGCCTAGGCATTATGGGTTAGATCCATTTTGGCCAAAAGCCCAAGCCTAAAGAATTAATTAAAAGCTCATTGGACTTAGTTGAATGGGCATTGGATGCTTAATGGGCATTTGAGGCCATTTGATTGGATTTGGAATCCAAGTCTTAAAAGACACTATTAAAAGTGTAATTATTTAATTTGGAATTAAATATGAATTAGTATTGGATATAATTTAAATTCAATTTAAAATTGTAGTTCGATATAATTCAAGAATATGTATTTTAAGTATTTATTCTTAAATGAGTTGGACTCGCGCAAATCAAATCGTTGTTTGAACATTGGATGGTTATTAATCAAAGATTAATTAATTGGATTAGATTGATTGATAACATGCTTTATGTGAATACTTGGATGCTTGTATGAATAATGTATATCGGATGGATATTATATGGGTGAGGGCAATTTTGGAAATTGTTGTAATAAATTAAAGAATTTATTAAATTGGACCCGCGTGTCCAGCCTATTATCTCTTTTCTCATTATATTTCTCTTCTCACCAATTTCCTTCAATATAAATGAGGTTTCTTTTAGTGTTATGTAATTGGGTAGAAGTAAGAATAGTGCTAGCGGGAGAGAGTAAAGTGAGAGATTAGTTCTAGGAACAATTTGTTATATATTCATCCGCATATCATTATTAAATTTTATCGCGCCTTATTATGCTTTTAGAATGCATGTTTAAGGGTGTATGATGAGACATAATCAAAGATAATAAATTGGTTGCCAATTTACGCAAAAAAAAACCTTCATTCAATATTAAGCGTTTTTCCTTCCATTGAGTGGTTCTCTCTCAAGATCCAAGATTGGCATTGGTTTGTTGGCCAAAGTCAAGACCTTTGTCCATCGCGGATGTGTTTGAATCGCGTAAGCTTTGTTCCATATCGTATGTCTTGGGCGGTTGTGACTTGTAGGCCAAAGTCAAGGTCACTTCTAGTTCATCGACTTCGATTACGAAGCTTTCCCACTGTCAATGGGTCACGCTTAACTGGAATCGTTAAGTTTGTTGAGCCAAAGCCAATGCTTAGTTGATTCAGAGGAAACAGGTTAGGAAATATATTGGATATATTTACATATATTGGATATATGTTTCGAACTTGGAGGTCCACCTACTGGATCTAAGAATTGGATGAGATCCAATCGATCTTAGAGATCTACCTAGTTAAGTTTCATACAGCTTGTTGGCCAAAGTCAAGGTTGTGTGTTATTTAACGGGATCCTAGCCCACTAGGAAACTAGGTTTCCCGAGTACTACACAGAGGGTTAGAGGCTCGCCGAAAAATAGTGGAAGACTAGTATTAAATTTGCAATTTCGTTTAAATACTTGCCAATACGCGCTCTTTTAATTTTATTTATCGTTGTTATAAATACATATATTAGTTGGACTAATATTCAATTGTTGTTTTAATTGAATAGTTGGACTGTATTCAAACTACTTCATTTGTAGTTGGTTATATAGTTGGACTATAGTAATCAATACATTTGAATTTAACCAATAAAATTGAAGTTAATTATATAGTTAGACTATAGTAATCATTACATTAGATTATACCTGAAATCGTTGATTGGATAATTGGACTATAGCAATAAGATGACTTGAAAGATTAGCGTCAAAGGACATAATCCTGGGTGAAAATGTCTTTAACGGCTTTAATTTTCCAGATTGGGAAAAGAATCTCAAGATAGTCCTGGGAGCTGAGAAGTTACTCTATGTAATAGAGAAACCTCTCGGGCCTAAGCCCGGAGTTGAGAAAATAGTAGAGCATGAGCTTTGGAAGACTCATCATGATGATAACTTTAGTGCTCAATCTGTTATGCTTGTGTACGGGCCAAATTTGGGCCCAAGGGCATAACTGTCATTCTGCCTTTGGGCCAATCACGAAACCAAAGCCCCAAGGACCACCATCAGATCTAGTTTGAGAAATCAGCTTTAGGCCGAGAGGCCAGACTAGCCCAGAGCCAGTCATCACGGATTTAACAGTATAGGAAGCCAACGGATTCATGAGTAATTAGATTGGGAAAACTCCTACAGTAATGAACTCCATTAAATCAGCAGTTACAGTCATAAACCCTATCATTAACACATCCAACGGGTAGAAGAGATTTAAATGACCCCTCGTTAGGTGGGCCTATAAAAGAGAAAAGTCATGGCATGAGGGTGATGATCCAACATCACATAGCACAACTCTCTGTCACCCGAGCTCTCATAACCGCCAACTTATAGCCCTCACGGCGGCTCACAGGTATCAGGGTAACCTTGAAACTTGCTCTTCCAATATTTACAACTCGTCTTTACTACTGACTTGAGCGTCGGAGTGCCCTTGATACCCACCACACCGGTGGGCAGTACTCCTGCTCACTCTACCTCTGTTTTGCACTATCGCTAGTGCCCCCTCCCTATAAATTCTCGATTGTGGACCTCGGGAGAAATCCAAGGTCCACAATTTGGCGCCCACCGTGGGGCCTTAGCGATTCATAGCAGACAAAGATCTTTCAGTCTACGGTTCCTAAAACACAGCCAACCGTGGCTTCTAGCAGTGAGCAGACACCAGATCCTATGACTACGCATCTGATCATACTTCAAGAACGATTACGCGCCTTAGAAGAAGAGAGTCAAGCCATGCGAAGCTCCAATATAACCCTCTAGAAGAAACTGGAGAAAATCTCTTCAACCTCCCAACAACCTGATTCTCCAGACCATCCCATCAATCCTACAACCAATCTCCTGGGGGCATTCAACAATGTGGCAATCGATAATCCTCCATTGGACAACAATCTACCAAATCAAGAAAGAAGTCGACATATCTCCCCAACCGACCAAGCACGGCAAGTTGCCTCCACCATGCGTAAGGAAATGAAAGAGTTCAAAGATGCAATTCTATCCAGCCTACCTAGCGTCAGACTACCAGTGAGAAAAAACCGAGCTGGCATAATCTCAGATACACCATTTTTGGAGACCATCACTTCCATTGAGCTACTAAGAAGTTCAGTCCTTCAGATATGAAAATGTATGATGGATCAACTGACCCAGACGACCATGTTGTCCATTACAAATACAAGATATTATCAACGGGTCTGGCTCCTCATCAATGGGAAGCTGGTATGTGCAGAGGATTTGGAGAAACATTAGTTGGTCCTGCCCTCACCTGTTTTATCAATCTCCCATACAGATCCATCGAGTCTTACCAACAGCTAGTAGACAAATTTGTAGAGCATTTCGCAAGTTCTTGCAAGCTTGAGAATACCACCAATGACATTAATGCCATCCAACAACAGAGAGGGGAGTCATTGCGAAGCTACGTGGCTCGCTTCAATAAAGAGAGTATAACAATCCCATATCTCTATCAACCTACTGCAGTGGAAGCATTTAGAAATGGATTACTTTCAAAAAGTAAACTCTACAAAAAGCTCACCAAATTTTGATGTTATACTATGGATCAAGCCATGACTCGAGCCCACATTGAGATTAGGTGGGAGGAAGATAAGAGGAATAATAAGAGAAGAAGCTCCACCAACCATGACAATGAAAGAAGTTTGAATTCCCCCAAGCGACATAATAAATGATATGCTAGTAATACTTCTCAATAAGATATCACTTGATGTAATTAGACAAAAAAAATGGGCCAGAAGCCACCTATTGTTGATTTGGGGACATCATAGCTTCCTTAACAAGTATTCATTGGTAACTTTAAAAGAAAATGACCTTCACAAAACTACAACTTAGGAGAGAAACCCATTTTCTCCAATCGACCACATAAAAATCATCAAACCCAATCGATATACTTCTTCCATTCGACATGAGAATACCCTCATATTCTTCCAGCATACCCAACCTAAGAAGTATTCTCTAGTAATGTCATCCACTCCAGACTACATGGAAAGATTATCATATTCTTCATACGATAAGATGGATGGCCATCTGGCTACATAGAAGAATTGTTATCATTTTCATACGACATTGAAGGACTCACCACATTCAGACGACTGAAAGGATTTTCATCTCCTCTATATGACATGCATGGATTGCCTTCAACTCCATACTACATGATTAGATAGTCGTCTCTTTCAGGCAAAATGAGAAGATAATTATATTCTTCACATTACATGAATGGATTGCCATCGACTCTAGACTCCATTCGACCATAGTCTCATGGACCCTCATCAGGAACAAGGCGTGTCCCTTCAGTGGAGCCATTTTTCCTACCATTCACCCCATATGATGAAGAGATATACTTGGCATGAGGAAGATGTCTCAGTCGACAATACCCGAATGAAGACTTTGCGTGGATATCCTAGTCGAAAATACATGTTTGGAGACTAGGCGTGAGGAGGATGTCAAAATGGACTATATTCTAATGAAGACTTGGCGTGGACATCCCAGTCGACATTACCATGTATGGCTTGCACTTTTTATAGTTGACATTACAATTTGTAGTTTGGGACTTGTTATGGGTATCCCAGTCGACATTACAACATATAGTTTGATAATTGTTATGGATGTCCTAGTCGACATTACAACATATAGCTTGGTAATTGTTATTAGTGTCTCAATCGACAATACATTATGTGTCTTGACACTTGTTGAGTATCACACTCGACACTACATGTATGGATAATTGGTATTAGGATATCCACCTCGACACTACATGTATGAGGTGATAATATCCCAGTCGATATTACCAGACTTGGCAAGGATATCCCACTCGACACTACATGTATGGAGACTCAGCATGAGGAAGATGTCCCATTCGACACTACATGTGTGAAGCTTGGCACTTGTTAAGGAGCTCATTCGACACTACACGTGTGAAGTTTGGCAATTGTTAAGGATTTCATTCGACATTACACGTGTGAAGCTTAGCACTTGTTAAGAATCTCAGTCGACACTACCATGTGAAGCTTGGCGCTCGTTAAAGATCTCATTCGACACTACATATATGGTCTTATAGAATGAGGAATGAAAACCCTCACTAAAATTTATCAGGTCTTGTAGAATGAGGAATGAAGACCCTCATTGACCTCTGTCATGTCTTATAGAATGAGGAATGAGAACCCTCATGGACCTTCATCAGGTTCATTCGATCGTAGTCTCATGGTCTTCATGTGACATGGTCTCAGACTACAAGTCCTGTAGAATGAGGAATTATACCCTCATTGACCTTTGTCAGGTCTTGTAGAATGAGGAATTATATCCTCATTGACCTTTGTCAGTTCTTGTAGAATGAGGAATGAGAACCCTCATGGACCTTCATCGGGTTCATTCGACCATAGTCTCATGGTCTTCAGGTGACATGGTCTCAGACTACAAGTCCTGTAGAATGAGGAATTATACCATCATTGACCTTTTTCAGGTCTTGTAGAATGAGGAATTATACCGTCATTGACTTTTGTCGGGTCTTATAGAATGAGGAATTATACCCTCATTAACTTTTATCGGGTCTTGTAGAATGAGGAATTATACTCTCATTGACCTTTGTCAGGTCTTGTAGAATGAGGAATGAGAACCGTCATTGACCTTCTTCAGCTCTAGTAGAGTGAGAAGTGATGACCTTCTTGGACTTTTATCAAGTCCATTCGACAGGTCTATACGACCGTAGTCACATGGACCCTCATCAGGAGAATGTGTGATGACCTTCATAGACCTTCACCAGGTCTAGTAGTATGATAAGGAAATACTCTTGGACCTTCGTCAGGTCTGTAGAGTGAAGACTTTCATAGACCTTCATCTGGTCCAAACGACATTGAAGACTCCACAGGTTCTTCGACCCGTAGTATGGGGTTTATCCTGACCTTCATCTGGTTCAGTCGACTGAGGTCATCCCTCATGGACTCATGTCGAGTCAAATGAAGACATAGACTTCCTACAGTCCATACGACATGTCTAGTGAAATTAACTCATGAACCTTCATCTGGTTCGGTCGACCGAGGACATACCTCATGGACTCATGTCGAGTCAAATGAAGACATAGACTTCCTACAGTCGTAACGGCATGTCGAGTGAAAGTAACTTCTGAACCTTCATTTGGTTCAGTCGACCGGGGACATCCCCCATGGACTCATGTCGAGTCAAATAAAGACATAGACTTCCTACAGTCCATACGCCATGTCGAGTGAAAGTAACTCATGAACCTTCATCTGGTTCAGTCGACCGGGGACATCCCCCATGGACTCATGTCGAGTCAAATGAAGACATAGACTTCCTACAGTCCATACGACATGTCGAGTGAAAGTAACTCATGAACCTTCATCTGGTTCGGTCGACCGAGGACATACCTCATGGACTCATGTCGAGTCAAATGAAGACATAGACTTCTTACAGTCCATACGGCATGTCGAGTGAAAGTAACTCCTGAACCCTCATATGGTTCAGTCGACCGGGGACATCCCCATGGACTCATGTCGAGTCAAATTTAGACATGGACTTCCCTCTGTCCATACGACATGTCGAGTGAAAGTAACTCATGAACCCTCTTCTGGTCAGTCGATCGGGGACATCCCCCATGGACTAATGTCGAGTCAAGTTGTAGACATATATTACACATGTCGTATGACATATATCCTGACCTTCATCTGGTTCAGTCGATTGGGTACTTCCCCAATGGCTCTTGTAGAGTCAAGTTCATGATCCTGACCTTCATCTAGCTCATTCGACTGGACACATCCACGATGGATCATGTAGAGTCAAGTTCATAACTTGACATTCATTTGGTTCAATCAATAGGCAACATCGACGCTCAAGTACACCTTCATCCTATAGTCTCGACACGCGTGTCAAATACTCTCCAAGCTAAAGACTCATTGGCTTAGAGAGTATGGGACAAATTGTATGGGCCAAATTTGGGCCCAAGGGCATAACCATCATTCCGCCTTTGGGCCAATCATGAAACCAAAGCCCCAATGACCACCATCAATCTAGTTTAAGAAATTAGCTCTGGGTCGAGAGGCCATACTAGCCCAGAGCCCGTCATAACGGATTTAACAGTTCAGGAAGCCAACGGATTCATGAGTAATTAGATTGGAAAAATGCCTACAGTAATGAACTCCATTAAATCAACAGTTACAGTCATAAACCCTATCATTAACACATCCAACGGGTAGAAGAGATTTAAATGACCCCTTGTCAGGAGGGCCTATAAAAGAGAAAAGTCATGGCATGAATGAGAGGATCCAACATCACACAGCACAACTCTATGTCACCAAAGCTCTCATAACCGCCAACCTATAGCCCTCACGGCGGCTCACAGGTATCAAGGTAACCCTGAACCCTGCTCTTCCATTATTTACAGCTCATCTTCACTACTGACTTGAGCGTCGGAGTACCCCCGACACCCACCACACCGGTGGGCTATACTCCCGCTCACTTTACCTCTGTTTTGCAGGATCGCTAGTGCCCATTCCCTATAAATTCTCGATTGTGGACCTCGGGCGAAATCCAACGTCCACAGCTTGCTGCAATGACTCTTTAATTTCATAGTCAGAACTAAGGATTAGATCATTATACCATGATGTTGAAATTAAATGATCTTCATAGATCTAACCTTAGATCTTAGAAGTACAAATTGCAAAAGAAGCTCTTTCGCTCGCGTATGTCAGAGGGTAGATCTGTCGAGCACTAGGTGTTGCAGATGATTGCTGACATCGAACAGTTAGGTTAGCTGGGCATTACTTACGTGGCCGAGACTTCCATAGATTTGATCTTACAGTCTCTGCATGTATGCTGGGGCGGGTTCGTAATGAACCAAGAGAAAACTCTTGGAGAGTTAATGGCTATGCTCAAGGAGGCAGAGCCAGAGCTTCTAAAAGGGCAATAAGCGCAAGGCGCATCTTACTTCAACATCCCAGAAGGCCAAGGCTTGGCCGAAGGCTTTTGGGGTGTGAAGAAAAATGCAAGCTAAATCGTCACAGTCTTCTAGGAAGACAAATGACATATCCCAATATGTCTGCCTAAATTATGGCAAACGGGGTCACTGGAAGCGTGACTGCCATATAGACAAGACAAACATGAAGGAAAGTGAAGGTGGGACAAGACTTCGGCTTCAGGTATGTTTGTTATAAATATGTCCACTACCATTTTTAAAAATTGGATTTTGACACTGGATGTGGTATATAAATATATGTACTGATGTGCAGAATCTGTTGATTAGCAGGAGACTGGCTTCAGATGAGATCGGCCTACAAGTCGGAAATGGGACGAGAGTCGTTGTTTTGGTCGTAGAAACCTAAGTTTTGGAACTGCCATTTGGGCATGTAGTTAAATTATGAGACTGTTATAATGTACCTAGTTTGACTAAGAACATTATCTCTGTATCTAGTTTAACCCATTGAGGGTATACATTTATGTTCCGAAACACCAGGTGTTTTGTTTATAAAGATGATATTGAGATATACACATTAGATGTGAATAACCGTCTTTATATTTTGAATATAAATGAATCTCAAACATATAACATGACAAACAAAAGGCTCAAACTGAGTAAATCAGATGAGACTTATTTGTGGCATGGTTGTATGGAACACATTAACAAGACTTTTATATCCACACTTTCGAAGAGTGGATACTAGGACGGATTTGATCCTAAGTCAAATGATGTCTGTGAATCTTGTTTATTAGGCAAAGTGCCTAAAACACCTTTTAATGGTAAAGGTGCACGTGCCACTGATCTGTTAGCCCTTGTTCATAGTGACGTAAGTGGGCCCATATCAAGCTAGGCTAGAGGTGGATATGAATACTTTGTAACCTTTACGGATATGGCATCGCGTTATTGTTATGTGTATCTTATGAAACACAAGTCGGAAACTTTTGAGAAATTGAAAGAGTTTCGACACGAAGTAAGAAAACATACCGATAAAAGTATTAAAACATTACGGTCAGACCATGGTGGATAATACTTAAATAAATGAGTTTCTGGATTACTCGAAAGAGTATGGTATTCTTCCACAATGGACTCCTCCCGGAACACCTCAGTTGGACGGTGTGACCGAACGGAGAAACCGAACTTAGTTGGACATGGTAAGGTTAATGATGAGTCACTCTGAGCTACCAATTTCCTTATAATGATACGTATTAAACAGTGCAATACTTATTTTGAATAAGGTTCCATGAAAATAGGTTAGACAGACTTCATATTAGATATGAACAGGAAAGAAACCGGGTTTCTCATTCCTGAAGATTTGGGAATGCTGGGCATACTCTAAACGTTTGGATGATACCAAACTAGAACCTAAATTGGATAAGTGTCTATTTGTAGGTTATCCTAGGGAAACCAAAGTATAGTACTTATACAACTCACAATAGAACAATGTATTTGTTACTCTCCATGCGGTTTTCCTAAGAGGAATTCCTAAATGCAGAGGTAAGTGGGAGGAAAGTAAAACTCGATGAAAATCGGAGTGATACTATTCCAGGCACCGATCCTTTACGGAACATGAACAGTACATCAGGGATGAAACTGTACCACAATCTTAGAATACACAAGAACCGCGTATGTCGGAGAGAGTCAGAAAACAACTTAGGAGGTATGGGTTTCTGATCTCACCTCATGTAGATATTAATCTTATTGTGGAAGATGGACCGACTACGTATGAGGAAGTGATGCAAGGTATCGACTCCTTTTATGGAAAAGTGCCATGAAGTCCGAAATGGATTCCATGTATACCAACCAAGTTTGGATACTGGTTGATGTACCAGAAGGCATTGTGCCTATTGGTACTAAATGGGTCTTCAAGGATGACAAACATGGATGGCAACATACAAATATACGCAGCTAGGCTTGTACAGAAAGGGTATCTTCAACGACATAGTGTCGACTACGATGAAACTTTTCACCAGTTGTTGTAAGAGCCAAATTTGGTCCAAGGGCAATTTCGACCTTTTGCTTCAGACCCAACATTGAACGCACCCTAGACTCCCCAACATAAGACCCAGGCCAGAAGATTCACGGGCCCACTCCCAGTAAAATACCCCACATCCAAACCATAGCCAAGGCCCATCATACGCCGGCCCACGAAATGCTCAGACTCATAAATACCCCTCATAACCCATCCGTTTTCAGTCTTCATGACTGCGCATAATACTCCTTCATGACACGACCGTTACCAACACACAAAACGTATGTCAATTCAACGCATTCATGAATCTTATCTCAAATAGCCTATAAAAGGAACCGAGATCCAAAAGAGAAGGGGGATCACAACTCTCATATTTCAATAATCTTCTCTCCAGAACTCTCATAGCTCAATAATCTTCTCTCCAGAGCTCTCATCATATCATATCTATCGCCCTCACGGTAATCCACGAGGATCAATGTAGTCTCTAGCCTTGCTCTTCCATTACTTACAGCTCGTCTTCATCACTGACTTGAGCATCGGAGTGCCTACGGCACCCACCACACCGGTGGACAGTAACCTCCACACTCACTCTACCTTTGTTTTACAGGATCATTAATGCCCCCAACCTATAAATTCTCGATTGTGGACCTCGGGCGAAAACCAGCGTCCATAATTTGGCGCCCATCGTGGGGCCTTAGCGATTCATAGCAGACGAAGATCTCTCAGTCTACGATCTCTTCAACACAGCTGCACATGGCTTCTAGCAGCGATCAGACATTAGATCATATGGCCTCTCAATTGGCCATTCTACAAGAACGACTACGAGTCTTAATGGAGTAAAATTCAGCCATGCGATTCTCCAATATAACCCTCCAGAAGCAACTGGAGCAAATCTCTTCAACCTCTCGACAACCTGATACTACAGACCTTCCCGGAAATCCTACAATCCCCACCAATCTCTCTTGGGGGCATTCAACAATGTGACAAGTGACAATCTGCCATCAGACAACCATCCACCAAATCAAGAAAGAAGTCAACATATTTCATCAACCGACCAAGCACGGCAAGTTGCCTCCACCATGCGCAAGGAAATGCAGGAGTTCAAAGATGCAATTCTCTCCAGCCTACCTGGTGTCAGACTACCAGTGAGAAAAATTTGAGCCGACACGATCTAAGATACGTCATTTTTGGACACCATCACTTCCACCGAACTACCAAGGAAGTTCAGTCCTCCAGATATGAAGCTGTATGACGGATCCACATACCCGAACGATCATGTCATCCATTACAAATACAAGATGATGTCGACTGATCTGGCTCCGCATCAATTGACGGGCCCAGCCCTCACTTGGTTCCTCGATCTATCTTACAGGACTATTGGGTCATATCAGGAACTAGCTGATAAATTTGTGGAGCATTTGCAAGTTCTTGCAAGCTTAAGAAGACCACCAATGACCTTAATGTAATCCAACAACGGAGAGGGGAGTCATTGCGAAGCTACGTGGCTCGCTTCAATAAATAAATGATAATAATCCCAGATCTCTATCAGCCTACTGCAGTGGAAGCATTCAGAAATGGATTACTTTCAGAAAGTGGACTCTATAAAAAGCTCACTAAATTTCGATGCTACATTATGGATCATGCCATGGCCCAGGCTCAAATTGAGATTAGATGGGATGAGGATAAAAGAAACAAGAAAAAAGATAATTACATCAGCCATCATAATGAGAGAACCTCAAATCCGCCCAAGCGACCCTACAACTGATATGCTAGCAATGTACTTCAATAAAGTGATACTTGATGTAATTAGTCAATAAAAAAAATGGGGCTAGATGACCACCCATTGTCACCTTGGGGACATCATAGCTTCCCAAATAAGTATTCATTGGTTACTTTAGAAAGAAAACTATCATTCACAAAACTCCAACTTAGGGAGAAACCCATTTGCTCCAATCGACCTACATTTACCAACACATGGCCCAATCAACATGCTTCTCCCAATGGACATGAGAATACCCTTAAAATCCTCCAACATACCCAATCGGCCAATAAGTAAACTCTAGGATTGTCATCTACTCCATACTACGTGAAAAAAATTATCATATCTTTCAGACGATGAAGTATTACCATCTCCTCCAAACTACATGGAAGGATTTTCATCTTCTCATTCGACCATGAAAGAACAAGGCGCATCCTTCCAATTTAACCAATTTTCCTACCATTCACCCCATACGACGAAGCAATATGTCTTGCATTGGAATATCCAGCAGCCCCACTCTACATGTATAAAGGCATGCCATGAGAAGGATGTCTCATACGACAATACATAAATGAATACTTGGCATGGACATCCTAGTTGACATTACCAGATGGAAGAAGGTTTAGTATCTGACAGACGGTCCACTCGACACGACAAGGAAAAAGTCTTGGCTAGGAGCTGAGGTACCACTTCACACGACAAGGAAGAACTCCTAGCCATGGGCTGAAGCACCACTCGACACAACAATGAACATGTTTTAGTTAGGGGATAAGGTTCCAGTCGACACGACATAGAGGAAGGATCAGTTATTGGCTGAAGTTTCATTCGACACGACATATAAGTAGGGTGAGTTGCCTAAAGTTCCAATCAACATTACATGGATACACATCATGAGGATACTATCCCACTCGAAAATATAAAGATGTAGTCTCGGCTCAAGGAATATGCTTCAAATGAAGATTCATCATAAGGTGAATGTCCCACTGGACACTACACTCAGCATGAGGTGAATGTCTCACTCGATATGACACGTATGGGGCTTACACTTATTTAAGATCCCATTCAACAAGACATGGATATCACCTTCCTCAGAAGACATGAAAGGTTAGTCATCATATCCATACGACATTGATTTAATACCGCAAACTCCAGACTACATAGGGAATCTTTTATCATGCCTAGTAGCATGAAAAATCCTTTGGACCTCTATCAGGTCCACTCAACCAATCTTCATCAGGTTAGGTAGTATGAAAAATCCTTTGGACCTCCATCAGGTCCACTCGACCGACCTTCATCAGGTTAGGTAGTATGAAAAATCATTTGGACCTCCATTAGGTCCACTCGACCGACCTTCATCAGGTTAGGTAGTATCAAAAATCATTTGGACCTCCATCAGGTCCACTCGACCGACCTTCATCAGGTTAGGTAGTATGAAAAATCCTTTGGACCTACATCAGGTCCACTCGACTGACCTTCATCAAGTTAGGTAGTATGAAAAATCCATTGGACCTCCATTAAGTCCAATCGACCGGCCGTCATCAAATTAAATAGTATGAAGAATCCATTGGACCTCCATCGGGTCCAATCGATCGATCTTCATCAGATTAGGTAGTATGGAGAATCCATTGGACCTCAATCGGGCCCAGTCGACCGACCTTCATCCAATCTAGTAGGATGATGACCCTCATGGACCTTCATCAGGTTCATTCGACTGTAGTCTCATGGTCTTCAGACGACATGGTCTCAGACTACAAGTCCTGTAGAATGAGGAATTATACCCTCATTGACCTTAGTCAGGTCTTGTAGAATGAGGAATGAGAACCTTCATTGACCTTTTTCAGGTCTTGTAGAATGAGGAATTAGAACCCTCATTGACATTCTTCAGGTCTAGTAGAGTGAGAAGTGATGACCTTCTTGGACCGTTATCAAGTCCATTCGACAGGTCCATACGACCGTAGTCTCATGGACCCTCATCAAGAGAATGGTTGATAACCTTCATAGACCTTCATCGGGTCTAGTAGTATGATAAGGAAAGACTCTTGGACCTTCGTCAGGTCTGTAGAGTGAAGACTTTCATAGACCTTCATCTGGTCCAAACGACATTGAAGACTCCCTTGGTCATTTGACATGTAGTATGGGGATTATCCTAACATTCATCTGGTTCAGTCGACCGGGGACTTCCCCCATGGACTCATGTCGAGTCACCTGAAGACATGGACTTCCTACAGTCTATACGACAATGTCGTGTGAATTATCTCCTGAAACTTCATCTGGTTCAGTCGACCGGGGAAATCCCTCATAGACTCATGTCGATTCAAGTTGTAGACATTGACTGCATATGTCGTGTGAATTATCTCATGAACCTTCATCTAGTTCAGTCGAACGGGGACATCCCCCATGGACTCATGTAGAGTCAAGTTGTAGACATGGACTACACATATCGTTTGATTATATTCTGAACCTTCATCTGGTTCAGTCGACCGGGGACATCCCTCATGGACTCATGTCGAGTCAAGTTGTAGACAAAGACTGCACATGTCGTGTGAATTATCTAATGAACCTTCATCTGGTTCAGTCGACCGGGGACGTCCCCCATGGACTCATGTAGAGTCAAGTTGTAGACATGGACTGCACATGTCGTATGACTTATATCATGAACCTTTATCTGGTTCAGTCGACCGGGGACATCCCCCATGGACTCATGTAGAGTCAAGTTGTAGACATGGACTACACATGTCGTATGACTTATATCTTGAACCTTCATCTGGTTCAGTCGACTGGGGACATCCCTCATGGACCCATGTAGAGTCAAGTTGTAGACATGGACTACACATGTCATTTGACTTATATCATGAACCTTTATATGGTTCAGTCGACCGGGGACATCCCCCATGGACTCATGTCGAGTCAAGTTGTAGACAAGGACTGCACATGTCGTGTGAATTATCTCCTGAACCATTATCTGGTTTAGTCGACCGGGGACGTCCCCCATGGACTCATGTAGAGTCAAGTTGTAGACATAGACTACACATGTCGTATGACTTATATCCTGAACCTTCATCTGGTTCAGTTGACCGGGGACATCCCCCATGGACTCATGTAGAGTCAAGTTGTAGACATGGACTACACATGTCATATGACTTATATCCTGAACCTTCATTTGGTTCAGTTGACCGGGGACAACCCTCATGGACTCATGTAGAGTCAAGTTGCAGACATGGACTACACAAGTCGTTTGACTTATATTCTGAACCTTCATCTGGTTCAGTCGACCGAGGACATCCCCCATGGACTCATGTCGAGTCAAGTTGAAGACAAGGACTGCATATGTCGTGTGAATTATCTCATGAACCTTCATCTGGTTCAGTTGACCGGGGACATCCCCCATGGACTCATGTAGAGTCAAGTTGTAGACATGGACTACACATGTCGTATGACTTATATCCTGAACTTTCATCTGGTTCAGTCGATCGGGGACATCCCCCATTGACTCATGTAGAGTCGAGTTGTAGACATGGACTACACATGTTGTATGACTTATTCTGGTTCAGTCGACCGGAGACATCCCACATGGACTCATGTAGAGTCGAGTTGTAGACATGGACTACACATGTTGTATGACTTATTCTGGTTCAGTCGACCGGAGACATCCCTCATGGACTCATGTAGAGTCAAGTTATAGACATGGACTACACATGTCGTATGACTTATATCATGAACCTTCATCTGGTTCAGTCGACCGGGGACATCCCCCATGGACTCATGTAGAGTCGAAATTGTAGACGTGGACTACACATGTCGTATGACTTATATTCTGAACCTTCATCTGGCTCAGTCGACCAGAGACATTCCTCATGGGCTCACGTAGAGTAAAGTTCAAGACCTGACCTTCATCTGGTCGACAGGGTCATTCCCACAAACTTATAATGATCTCTTAGATCAACATCCATATCTGGTCGACTGAGGTTCATTATTGATATTTACTTAGCTTTATCAAAATGGTATGATCTTTGACAAGTCCAAACGACATCAACGTCCAGGTACGCTTACATGCTTTATACATACCTCATACGACACACGTGAAAAATACTCTCCAAGACAATGACTCATTGACTTATAGAGTATGGGACAAACTGTATGAGCCAAATTTGGTCCAAGGGCAATTTCGACCTTTTACTTCAGACCCAACATTGAACGCACCCCAGACTCCCCAACATAAGATCCAGGCCCGGAGATTCACGGGCCCACTCCCAGTAAACTACCCCACATCCAAACCATAGCCAAGACCCATAATACGCCAGCCCACGAAACGCTCAGACTCATAAATACCCATCATAACCCAACCGTTTTCAGTCTGCATGACTGCCCATAATACTCCTTCATGACACGACCGTTACCAACACACAAAACGTATATCAATTAAACTCATTCATGAATCTCACCTCAAATAACCTATAAAATGAATCGAGATCCAAAAAAGAAGAGGGATCACAACTCTCATAGTTCAATAATCTTCTCTCCAGAACTCTCATAGCTCAATAATCTTCTCTACAAAGCTCTCATCATATCATATTTATCGCCCTCACGGTAACCCACGAGGATCAAGGTAGTCTCTAGCCTTGCTCTTCCATTACTTACAGCTCGTCTTCATCACTGACTTGAGCGTCGGAGTGCTTACGACACCCACCACACCGGTGGGCAGTAACCTCCACGCTCACTCTACATTTGTTTTACAGGATCGCTAATGCCTCCAACCTATAAATTCTCGATTGTGGACCTCGGGCGAAAACCAGCGTCCACAGTTGCCATGATTAAATCCATTCGGATAATGCTTGTTATTGCTACATATTTCGATTATGAAATATGGCAACTAGACGCCAAAACTATTTTCCTTAACGGAAACCTTTTGGAGGATGTTTGTATGCAACATCCTGACGGTTTTTTCGTGCCAAAATATGCAAACAAGGCTTGCAAGTTAAATTAATCCATTTATGGATTGAAGCAAGCATTGCGTTCTTGGAATCAGCGTTTTGATGTAATCATAATGGTATATGATTTAATTCAAAACGAAGATGATTCTTGTGTATATAAGAGGGTTAGTGGGAGCGCACTGACATTCATTGTCCTTATGTTGATGATGTATTGCTTCTCGGCAATAACATTCCCATATAATAATTGGTGAAAGCTTGGCTTTCATAAAATTCTCCATGAAAAACCTGGGAGAATCAGACTTTATTATAGGAATAAAGATCTACTGGGATAGATCTAGAAAGCTGCTGACACTCTCCCAGAGCTCGTATGTTATGAAAATGTACGCGACCTGATGTCTCATATGCTTTGAGCATATGTAGACGCAATCAGGCCTATCCAGGTGATGGTCACTGGATTGAGTAAAGAACATCCTTGAGTATATTGGATGAACTAATGTGCTTTCTGAGAATATGGGGAAAGGAGAACTTGAGGTGACTGGGTTCACCGCTGCAAGTTTTCAAATCGAGAAAGACGACTGTAAGTCGCAATAAGGGTACATATTTAGTTTGAATAACGGAACAATGAGCTGGAAATCTTCCAAGCAAGATACTGTTGCCGATTAAACAATAAAGCGGAATATTGCTGCAGCTGAGGCAGCAAAAGAAGCATTTTGGATCTACAAAATTCTTAATTGAATTAGGAGTAGTTCTGTTAGCAGCTGAGCTGGGCTACAACATATGCTAAGGAATTACGGTCTCATCATTGATCCAAGTATGTACTCCGACGGTCTCATCTGATTCGTTAGATCATACATCGTGGCGATGTGATGATCGAATAAATCGCATCAGATGATAACCTTGTAAATCCGCTGACGAAAGCTATTTCTCAGCAGAAGTTTGAGCGACCCATACATAGTTCAGGTGTTGGACACTTGAGTGATTGGCTATAGGCCAAGTGGGAGATTGTTGGATAATTATGACCCATAGCATCACTATTTTATAAAGAACATGGTGTTCTTGTACAAAATTAACTATGTGACAAAGGAAATTGCTCTTTTATCATTTGTAATTGGATTACCTGGATATATAAATGATAAAAGTCCATATGATTAGTACCGGATTAATAAGATAAGAGACAGTATTAATCCACTAAGGTTTAATCATTAAATATCTCTAGTCGTAGTATTATCGAGACTGAACATCGATAATGCGGAATAGGCTAGTATTGCACTTGTGCGCGTTATGGAAGCTTAACGACATAGTTCTCATATATTTAAGTATTGGATACTTATGCAAGTGTGATAGGAGGTTCTATTTGCCGATAGTACGGGAACAGCTTCGCTCTGGATAGACCCCTCGAAATCCCATTGGTAGTATGACTATGTGTCTATGGGAATCCGAATCATGGTATGTGTATATGGTCTTAACCTGAGACTTGCATTGCTAATACTTGCGACAATCAGTATACTTTGGTTTTGGTCGTCCGGGGCTTTAACAGGTTCTGTGTACGCCTCTTCTGGGTATTCTGAGAATCGTAGTGTATTGGGTGTGATGTCAAGATGGAAGTATCACTTCAGTCATATGGAGATGATGATCACGCAGAGATACAAAACTGGTACTCTATAGTGTTATAG
>SKCR01051049.1:0-37866 GCA_019454045.1 Zanthoxylum bungeanum | reverse complement strand
TACAACTATATTTTCTTTACAAGCTATGTTGGCGGTAATATTTCCTGGACTTAAGCAATCTATCAATATTTTACTAACAGTGTAAATAACTTTACTGACGAAAATGCTTAATTATCTCATATTATTTTCTGAGTTTATGTGACAAAATATCATGTATCTGACCTAGGAATAAAAGATAACACCTCAACATCAATGATCTTAATAATTGATAAATATTTTTTCCTTAAATTTGATTTTTAAAAAAAAAAAAAATTACAAGTAAAAAATTAGCGAGAAAACGAGGAAAAAAAATCTTTGTTGTGCTAAATTCCCTTTGTACATTATCATCTATCTGATTGAAGAAGTTCTGCTGGCCTCAAAGAAAATCTAGGAAATTATCTTTAAATGTGATCGAATTTTCCTCCTCGAAAATGAAATTATCAAGAAAAATGGTTGGAGGAATGACATTACCAGTTGCATTTAAAAGAAAGTCATATTGTTTTGTTTGAAAGAAAAAAAAAAAAAAAGAAATTACTAATAAGCAAGTAACTTGTTCACGAAGAGCTAACATGTATGTCCATCTTCTGTTTTCTAACAGTTAAAAAATCTAATGTAAAAAGTCTCATGGGTTAGGGTATGATTTTTTATAGAGTTTGATATTTATAATTCTCATTAAAAAGTCTCACACAATCACACATATAAAAAAATCCTTCAAAATAATTATGTTTTTCAATATCATAAGACTTTTTATTACTTGTTTAAAGTTCTGATTGAATATCACTAGATTTGGATACACTCTTTAAAAAATCATAATAGTCTTAAGGTGCGTTTACGTACTCGTAATCGGAATGAGATGAAATCAGAATGAAATGAAATCGGAATGAGCTGGAATGAGAATGATAAATCGGAATCAGAATCAATTGTTTATTTAACTGTAGGAATCGGAATCGGAATGAAGCAGTATTACCATTAATGTGTTTACTTTGTCCAGTAATCAGAATGAATTGTTAAAAGTTATAAAAATACCCTTAGTTATAATTATATATTAATTTATTATTTATTATTAATTTTTAATGTATTAAATTACTCAATGTTAAATTACTATTTTATTAAAATATTAAATATTATTTTATTATTAATTATTGATTAATAGTTTTTATTAATTATTTATTATTTAAGTATTAATTAATTATTAATGTATTAAATTATTCTTTTATTAAATTATTCTTTTATTAAATTATTATTTTATTATTAATTATTATTAATTTTATTTATTATTTATAAATTATGTGTTAATTAAGTATTACTTAATTAATTAATTATTAATGTATTAAATTACTAAATATTAATATATTCTTTTATTAAATTATTATTATATTAAAATAGTAAATATTATTTTTTATTAATTATTAATACATTTTATTTATTATTTAAAAATTAATATTAATTACTTATCTTAGGGATAATATTGTAATTTCTCATCAATAATGGGAATGAGAATATCATTCCCATGGGGGTGGTGGGAATGAGATTCTCATTCTCCATTTCCAAATTTGTGGGCCCCACTCTCATTCTCAATTTTATGAAGTAAATAATCTTATTGGAAATGATTCTTATTCCTCCATTCTAATTGTTCTTAAGTAAACACAACATTAATCGAATAACACAAGACTTTTTATATTATTTAAAAATCTTAATTGAATACCAGACTTATTTAACCCAAAAAAATAAAATATGTTGTGGCATTGTGTTCAGGTATTGTGGAATAAAATTCAATTTCTAGTATTTCATTGCTCATGTTTGATTTATTGGTTTGACATTGCAAACGATTTTTTCATATTTTTTTCCCGTTTTTTGAATCCACTGGGTGCGATCAAAAGTAAAACCGGATTCTTAAGAGGGTCTATATATCTATTCATAAAGGTTGCTAGTCTAACTGTTTATTAAGAAAAAGCTTAGGGGCTCTGTGTTATTGTCCCATTTAATTTCTCAGTGTAAAGACTAAAGCTTGAGCATAAGCTAGAAGCAGCAGCCGGAGCCGGTTGTTGTAGCAGTGGTGGTGGGTTTACACTTTTAGAATGGAAAGCGGCAGCAAACGGAGACGAACCGACGCCGTTTTATCGAACGGCAACAGCAACAAAAACATCGACACGTCTCTTCTAGAAGCCTTGGAGAAATCTCAATCAAGCGTCGAAATACTCGACCTACGAACAGTGAAAAAACTTGTCCTTTCATTCGAGCGGCGTCTGAAAGAAAACATTGAAGCGCGTCTCAAATACCCCGACCAGCCCGAGAAATTCGCCGACACCGAAGTCGATCTCCACGAGGAGCTCGAGAAGCTCAAAGTCCTCGCCGGCGGGCCCGAGCTCTACCCCGACGTCGTCAATCTCAATGTCATCCCTTCAATCCTTGGCCTCCTCTCTCACGACAACACCGACATAGCAATCGATGTCGTCCACTTGTTGCAAGACCTAACCGACGAGGACGTGTTGGAGGACAACGACGAACCAGCTCGCGTTTTGGTCGATGCCTTGATTGAAAACAACGTGTTGGAGTTGTTGGTTCAGAATTTGCAGAGACTGTCGGATGCTGATTCGGATCCTGATGAGATGGCGGCGGTGTATAACACGCTGGCTACCATTGAGAATTTGATTGAGGTTAAACCCTCGGTTGCGGAATTGGTTTGTGAGAGGACGAAGCTGTTTAGGTGGTTGTTAGGGAAGATTAAGGTGAGGGAATTTGATAGCAATAAGCAGTATGCTTCGGAGATTTTGGCGATTTTGTTGCAGAACAGTACGGCGAATCAGAAGAAGTTGGGGCAGATGAACGGTGTGGATGTGCTACTTCAGGCTGTGGCGATGTACAAGTCCAAGGATCCTAAGACTTCTGATGAGGAGGAGATGTTGGAGAATCTTTTTGACGGCTTGTGTTGCGTGTTGATGCCTTTGGAGAATAAGGAGAGGTTTGTTAAGGCTGAAGGGGTCGAGTTGATGATTATTATTATGAAGCAGAAGAAATCTGCTTATGCTTCTGCTATTAGGGCACTTGATTTTGCCATGACTAAGTATCCGCCTGCCTGTGAACGGTTTGTTGATGTTTTGGGCTTGAAGACCGTCTTTGCTGCGTTTATGGGTAAGGCAAGTTCTTCATTCCCCTTGGACTTGCACATGTTAGTAATTACTTGTAACTAGTCAGAATATTAACTTTAACATGATTTTGGTATTATGTTGCTTAGATTCCTATGAACAAGAAGAACAAGAAAGAGCGGTACCAAGAGGAGTTAGAAGAGCACGTTGTGTCCCTAATTGCGTCATTATTTGGTAAGCAGGCTTTTAGAGTTTTCATTTAGGTTATTATGTTTATAGTGAAGTATATATCATGCGAGTGACAATATATTCAAGAGTTTGTATGTTTAACAGTCACATTCAGATGGTCCAAATCTGTTTGCTGATTATTATACATGTTCTTGTGAGGACATAAGGATTAAGCTAATTGAATCTACACAGTATTTTGATTGTAAACATTGCATATGTATACATGGGATCTTGCTGTGTGTGTGATTTCTTTTCATAGTGGTTGAGTGTCAATTTTATTGCACGGTGCTACCCTTACAGGTGGAATTTTGAGGGGCTCTAGAAGGGAAAGGTTGCTAAGTAAGTTTGTAGAAAATGAATGTGAGAAGATCGACCGTCTTATGGAGCTGTATATGAGGTGACTTTTAATTCAATTATCATCCAGTCAAATGATCAATTCATATCTGTGTTTTTCTCTTCAAATATGCATGTGACAAGAATTATATTATTTTATTTCTGTTTGAAGAGTAAATGCACCACTAGTCCGCGCCTTTTCTTTTCTTTTTGCACTAAGATCAACAAATAGGTTTTTGGCCCCACCTGGGGGCAGGTTGGTATATGTTTTATAATTTGTATTTTACTTATTAAATTAAATTGTGATCCAGATATTCTGATAGAGTTAGAGCAGAGGCTGACCGACTGAATGAGCTTGAACTTGATGATTTAGAGGTATTTTATTTATGAATCATCTAGTCTTCGTTCCCGTTTTCCATCTTGAAATAACTTATGCAGTATTTCTTTTATTTCGTAGATGGATGAAGAAGAAAGGTATAATCGGAAGCTAGAATCTGGACTGTACACTCTTCAGGTTTGGATTTTTCATGCAAATCCTGTCAATTATAGCAGTCAAATCTGATATTAGATGGACTAGCACATGTTAATAACTTAGTAGGCACTTTCTAAAATGATTCCCTTTTTAGCTGAAAGGATTCCCTTTTTAGTTGATTTTAGTCAATTCTTCAATTCAACGATTGACCAAAAGAAAATATTAATATAATAAATAATAAATTGCATGACTGTACCTCAATCAAATATTGATATTGAGTTCTATTTAATGATTCTCTAGAATTTCTCGTAGATTTGAACCCATAGTTGCTGATAGAACTAGAATAGATACTTTTTGTTTCCTACTCACTCGAGCCCATATCCTTGCTTTTCTATCAATCTCTAATTCTAATATTCTAATCAAGAATTGGGCCAAATAAAGAACTTTAATTTAATTAGTTGATATTGCTCTCTAGAAAGATCTTTGTTTTTATCCAAAATGTGACCCCCGATTTTACCGTTAGTACAAAATACTGGATTATCAGATAGATCTTTTTTATCTCTTCAGGAACTGGAATTGTTAGTATAGGTGAATGACTACCTAACTTGTTTTGCTGTAGAATTTTGTAAATTCCACTGTAATAATTCCATTAGTGCCATTCCACCGCAATATAAGGGTCATTTTATGAAGTTGTATCATGAGTTATTACTCTTGAGATTCTTTGGTGAATTTTGTAGTGGATTTTTGCAATAAAATTTAAGGTCATCCATTCTCTTTTAATCTTAATCTAAAATATGGAATTTCGTATAGCTTTGTGCTTTCAATCAGCAGTGTTATTAATTTTCTGTGTATGAACCTGCAGTTAATTGCTGTTATTCTGGGTCATCTTTGGTGTTCTGAGTAAGTATAAGCTAAGTTTACTCCTATCTCTTCATGGAAGGAGCTTCACATGTAGCCTAGCTAGTTCTTAGTTTTTGATTATTGTGCAGGCACCCTCAAATGAGAGCAAGGATTGAGCTATTACTCAAGCAGCAAAAGCTTACAAAGAAGGATGTTAAGGATATACTTCAGGTACATGAGTTGTCAATGCTTTCTTTTTCAGGTTATGATTTGTGGGGACAGAAATTAGGTTCACATTTCACCTCATAAATTTCTTGTCGTACATTTCCAAACGTATGGCAGCCTTTTGTTTTCAGAAATGTTTGTTATTATTTCTAGAAAAATGTGTAAACGTGGTAATAATGATGAACATTTTAGCTACGCAATTTGTATAGTTGGAGATGCTAAGTTATGAACTTTGTCTGAAACAGTATTAGACTTGCGACCTTGAACTGCATTAATCTGGAAATGTTGAGTTGCACTTATCCTACTACATATTCACCCTGTTGTAAATTGCAGGAATATCACGACAACATTGGTGACTTAGATGGACCAGAGGAGAAGGAGCACGCACAAGCAAGGATCCAGAAATTCATATCGTCTTTTGGGTGATCTTGTTGCACTGGAATACTATGAGAAAATTTATGGTTTAGGGTTCCTGAATTACAAATTCGATGATCATGTTTATTGAGTTGGGCCTAGTTGGCTACGCCTCTAATCTAAAGGAATGAAAATCTCAGTAAAAACAATTTCAAGGAGAACATTTGTTCTGAAAGTACGATGTAGTGATTTTGCATTAATAATCCAACAGAACTAGTATAGCATAATTAGAGTTCAACCACCATAATATCCAAGGGGGTTGAGGTTTAGAGAGTTACATTCTTTGGGAGCAGCAAGTCCATTTTCCAACCGATCTTAGTTTATGGAGAAAATGTGTTCATACAATTAATAGTTACTAGTTAGCACTTCACATCCTTGAGATTTGGAGGGGAAATGCAGTTTCTAGAATTTCGTGCCCACGAGCAATTATCCGGAGCTCTTCCAAGTTACCAAGTTGCTCTAAGAGATACTTTCGACAGTTTTGAGCTGCCATAATCCCAGAAGAGTAAGCTCCGTGTACAGATCCTTGGTGATCCATGCTTACAGCTTCCCCTCCAAAAAAAAGATTACCTAATGGTGCTCGAAGCCTCTCATACAAATCTGCAGGCATTCCAACTACGTCATATGAATAACAACCAAGAGAGTTTTGGTCTGTTCCCCACCGCGACACAAGATACTGAATCTGTTTCAGAAGTTACCAACCGATCATTAGTTCAGAACATCTGTAATTATGCAGCATTATTGACATTAATGATAACGAGAACGATGGTGAATGACAATGACACGAGTATTATTAATAAAACAAAAGCGGACATCAAAATCGAATTTGTTGGTACTGCTTATCTATATAACGTATAACATTTATATGCGAAAACAATGAGTTTACCGGCTCAGTTGCATCGGGAAACATTTTCTTGAGTTGCAACATCACAAAATTTGCAGCAGACTCATCTGATAGCTTCTCTAGATCATATGCAAACCTTCCAGCAGCCATATAGACAAGGACTGGATGCCCTGTTGCTTTGTGAAGATTGAGAAAATAACCACAAGCATATGAAGTGGGGGCAACAAGGCCTAAGAGTTCAACATTTGGCCAAAAGACACTATCAAATCGTAGGGCGACCTTATTTTCATTGCCCATGCCAATTTCTGATATTGCAGCTAGCTTCCACTTGGGTAAATTAGGTTCAAACTGAATTAAATTGGCTTTAAGAATACCAACAGGTACTGTCACAATAGCAGCATCTGCGACAAAGTTTCTCCCATCCTCAACCATGACCATCACCTTATTACATACATTAGATATTTTTGTTACCCTAATTATCAAGAGCCAATAGAGAGTCAGAACAATGCAAAAGAAAAACAATCAAAATCCATTTTGAAATACAATTTCCTATTTTAGACAATGGAAAATGACTTTTACCACATCCACGACAACGTACCTTTGGTTTAAGCGTATATCGATATCTTTTGCAAGAGCTTTTATCACGGGATCATATCCTTGCACCATAAGTCCATGACCACCAGTAAGAACATGCTCCTATACAATCAAGAAAAATACCCTCAAAACATGAAGAAACCCTTTACTCCAAAATTTCATGTTAGTCTATTATAGTTCAGTTCAGCATACAAGAATCACATATACTGAAAGACATCAATTGTAAAGTGTGAGATTTAACAATATTCAATTACCTTAAGACCATGTATGCAAGAAAATTGGAAATTAGTACCGAGAGGTCCAAGTCAACATGTTATATTCCATAATTAATAGGCGCATAAAAATTTCACTCACCTGATCCCAAAATTTCAACGATATCATATCGGCATCTACTGCAAACCAAGCTTCCATTCTACATATGTACCACTGCAGCACTTCATAGGCAAGTCCTCCTTGTCTGCATAGGATGAAATTATGTCAGCATCACTACAAATTCGAAGCTCGGCACAATTTGCATATTTCCAGACTCTTTTATTCTCCATACCTTAATTCTGGATGCCTATCTAACACAATGGCTATTGCTTGAAGAACAGACATGTCATTGGTGTTTTCATCTCTCACTTTCTCTGTCTAAAAGTTTCAAGAAAGAGATGTTTAATAATTACCGCAGAGCATAATTTATAGCTGTAAAGTAAAAAAGAAATTCCACTGCATAAATTATCACAAAGATCACACCTCATTAAGAATTCTTTTGAATATCTCTCCAACTTCTATCACCATATCTTTTTTAACTTTGTTGCCATCCATATCATAGAGTGCGTAACTGGAAGGACCAAATCCAGATCCTCAAGACAAAAGTTCAGACTAAAAACATAATAAATTATTTACAACTAAATATTTTATTGGTTCAAGTTCTACGTTTTTGGATGCAAGAACCAAAAAGAAAGTTCATAGTTATCAAGTGCACTGCATGTGTGATTATTAAGTAGTGCATTACATGAAAGACAAAGGACAAGAGACGATAAGATTACCTCTCCAAATCATGGTCATACAGCACAGAGTTATCACCACTGGTACGGTACATTGTAAGCCCCAGACGACGTATCAGTGGGGCCAAGGGATTCTCATTGCAGACACCGTGTAGCCTGAAAAGTTTTTCAAGACCAAAATATAGGAAAAAGGAAACCGAAGTAAATGTAAGTTATTCTAACTTTATTCCTTCAAATAAAGAGCTCTAGGCATAAACATCAGAGAATACTAGAGACTCATCGGAACATTGAGTGCAAATAAATAAACATGAGCAGGAAAGATAATGTCCTTTTTACCTAGAGAAATATTAACCGCCCTTTCAAAGTATTTTTGCAAGCATTTCCATCCATCTTATTATTTAGCCCAAAAAATCAACAGGTTTAATGGTACACTCCTTACATTCATTCATTTATCGATGATGTGGGTGAAATTGAACCCAAACTACCATTTACTTTATTTAAGTACATGAACGAGCAACATTTCTTATGATTATATGTCAACTACGGTAAAACTATTTACTATGTAAAAAAAAAAGGAATTTGAGGTAGCTGTGCAATCCTTCATAATGTGGGAAAGTAAATCTAAAAAATCAGACGGTTTATCAAGAATTTGTTCCAATTATATAGAAAATCATATCCAGAAAGACACTGGAAAAGGTATTAAAGAAATGAACTTGCCATGAAGCTCCCATATCCACCGGACAACCAAATGAGTAGTCTGTATGAATACGCCCGCCTAGTCTGTCCCGCGATTCTAGTAAGATCACCTAAAGAGAACAATTACAATAAGCTATTGTCATATTAGGGGACACTACCGATAAACAACTTTAATGGTTGTCATAACAAAATCACCTTAAAAGAAGCATCATACAGAACTCGTGCAGCGGCAAGGCCCGAAATACCGCCACCAATCACAATTACAGAAGGCAGTGAACTGTTTTGCCTCTCAATGAGTGAAGCAATAGTTTCTAGTGATCACATGAACAAAAATTAGAAATTCGACAGAACATGTAAACGAGTTAAATAATACACTTTGAATAAAAGTTAACCTCTAAGTTGTAATAGGTATATACCATATTTGATCTTTCAATTACAAAATTGACTAACAATTTACATCTAATCTGTTTGGCTCCATTGGTGATCAAAATGATTCGATTATGTTTTAGGTTCTAAAATAATGCTCTCAATTGAGGAATCAAATGCCATATCACATATTAAAATCAAAGGCATTAAGGGGAATAAAGAAACGTACCGTCGAGCAAGTTGTTGGAGAATGATTGATTAGAATCCATAACAGAGAGTATTAAAATTAAAAAATTAAAAATAAAAAAGCGAAATTGATAGTATCCAAAATTAAGGAAAAAGAAAAATATTAAAAGGGTGTATAGGAATCAAGAAATTAGAAATTAACTGGAAAGAATGATAAAGAATGAAAATGAGAAGGCCGGCAATGAAGCGGCTGAGGAGATTGGAGGAACAACGCAGCTCACCAAACCAGATCATAAGGTGAATCTTTTATTTTCAAAAAACTAAAATAATTCAAATTGATGAAGAACAATGAACGATTGAAAATGGAAATGGAAATGGAACCAGAGTTTAAAGTCGGTGGCATTAATGCAAAATTTGTCAGAAACCAGACTCTCATCAACTCTGTTTTCTGTTTTATTTTATTTATTTAAATTTAAATGCTAAATTACTGTTAAATGGACAAAAAAATGAAATAATTCAGAAACAAATTTTGTCTTTTCGCCACCTGATGAGCCAGATTTGGTTCATGTACTCGTGTCTGTCTCCAACTGTATAAGATCATTTTTTTTTCTAGTTTAAATATTTTTTTTATTCTCACGAATATTCCCAAAAAAACACACTCTGTTGTCGACTTTAATAAGGATAATATATATTTTAAAATTTTAAAAATAAAATTAAAATATTTTTAGTGCTATTTTGAATTGAACATTAAAAATTTAATTATAAATCTATATATTAAAATTAAATATAAATATATTTATTTAAAAATTATTTTTTAATATTTACATCAAAATAGGGCTAAAATCTATAGTGCCGGTTCGGGCTTTACCAACCCTACATATGAAGATGATGATCTATCGGACTGACGAATAGTTGTTTAAGACCTTGTTTGGTGTTATGATTTGATTCGAAATTGCTTTGTTTAGTTAATGATAAAAAAAATTACGAATTTTTTAAAAATCGAGTTTTGTAAAAATTAATAATTTTATTTTTATTCAAAAATCAAAATATTAAGAAAATATATCACGATTATTTTATTAACATAAAATAAAATTATATATCGCATCATCATTTATTAATTATATTTTTTTAATTATAATACCAAACATAGACTTATATTTTAAATTTAGATAGAAAATCAAGCAAATCCGATCAATCTTCTATCATTTTAGTAAAATCATAAATGTATGTATCCACTTTACAGTGGGCTACACAATTCAATTTCAAATTACAAAGTATTGATTTTTATATGAAGACTAGTCAATTTTAGGGATGATAGGGCACATGGTGGTGGCGATTAAGGCCTCACGATTTTGGAGATACTAAATGAATTTATAAATTATGTAATTTTTTATCAATAAAAATCAGAACTTTTCGAATCTTTAATATAGTAAATATTATTTTTTTAAAAACAAATTTAAGACTACTAATTTCGGCATGAATTCGGGACTCCAACTAACTGCAAATATCGAGAGACACATGGTCTATTCATGTTGAAGAGGAATATTACAAATTGAATTTTCTTTTTCAGTAGTTTACGGAAGATAGAAAACTTAGGCAAACGACTTGTTTTTTTTGTGGTTGGGATCTAAGAAAAGACTAATCTACTAATGACATTTACATTTATGCCCTTAGCAACATGCTTTTTGGCTTTGTTTGCTTCTCGTTCCTACGGTAAGCTGACTCACTGGCATTCATTTTGCTGTAACGCAAATCTAAACAGCTCATGAGTCATGAATGTCTATTTGTTTATTATTTTTTTTTGTCCACTTCATGCATGACTGATGACTTACTTAACAATGAGATATTTTGTAGAGAAAAGTATTTAAAAAAATCTTGTCGTTTTGTTCATTCGTGATTTTTTCGTGATAAAAAGTTATCATGTAATTTCATCCGGTAGTAAAAATTGACAAATTAGTAACACTATTTGTGATTGATGATGCATCATGTATTTGTTGATGTGGTATGTGTTGGACAATTATGACCCATAACATCAGTATTTGTAAAAGACATTGTGGTTTTTGTACAAATTAACTATGTGACAATGAAAATTACTATTTTATCATTTTGTAATTTGATTACTTGAATATATAAATGATAAAAGTCCTTATGATTAGTTCCGAATTAATAAGATATGAGACAATATCAATCCACAAATGTTTAATCATTAAATATCCATAGTCGTAGTATTATCGAGACTGGACATCGATAATGCGGAATAGATTAGTATTACACTTGTGCTTGTTATGGAAGCGTAACACATAATTATCATATATTTAAGTATTGGATGCTTATGCAAGTGTGATAGGAGGTTGTGTTTGCCGATGGTACGGAAACAGCTTCGCTCTGGATAGACCCCTCGGAATCCCATTGGTAGTATGACTATGTGTCTATGAGAATCCGATTCAGGGTAAGTGTATTTGGTCTTAACCTAAGACTTGCATCGCTAATACTTGCGACAATCAATACGTTTTGGTTTTGGTCGTCCGAGACTTTAACAGGTTCTGTGTACGCCTCTTCTGGGTTTATTAAGAATCGTAGTGTATTGGGTGTGATATCAAGACGGAAGTATCACTTCAGTCATATGGAGATGATGATAACGCAGGGATGCAGAACTGGTTCTCTATTATGTTGCAACTATCGGGATAATATGACAAGGTCATGATTATCCGATTATAGAGACTAGTTGCTTGTGATCCGATATATGCTCTATACGGGGCATACACTATTCCAGCCACAGGCCTAGTATGTGACATCTGATACTAGATAACAATACGCAATACTACGTATACTACGCCTGTTATAGATTAAATATTCCTTAAAGAATATTTCTAGAGAATTGGGTAGGCACAGTGCTTTGCTAGAAGTCAACCATGTCTCGTAAATCGGTAAGAACGTGGTACCGGGTACGCACGTGTTCGGATAGTCCGACGATCGGATTTACTGCCAACATATCCAGGGATCTCATGGGTCGCTTCCCGAAGATTCACCGATGATGTATCACTCGAACATAATTAATCTAGGATTAATTACGGCAAGAATTTATCTGGGATAAAATTCAATTAAAAGAGAGAGAACGATTAATTTGGAATTAATAGATTAAAATAATATATTCGATATATTAAATGAAATTAGATTTCATAACGGAATTAAAATTAAATTTTAATTCGGGTGAACGAATTAATTTAGAATTAATTCGCGAGCGACTTTAATAGTAACTTTGCTAGGCATAATTATTTAATTAAATTTGATTTAATTAAGTCGCAATGGAAAATTCGTTAATTCGGAATTAACGAACCCGAGCCCGAAATGTGTTTGCGGGCCCACTCGGATTTTGAATTAAAGTGGGGCCCATAAGTCACATCACAACTTACATCACTTGTCCATCAAGTGTCAAAGTTGAGTGATAGGAGTGGTTGGGGACATTAAATGCAATTTTCCTTCTAAAAAATTTGCTTTAGCTTTTTGGAAAAGCATATACCAAATTTGAGAGACTTTTTGGTATTAGGTTCTTTTAGAAAAACAAAACACAAAAATTAAAAGCTTTCTCCTCTCCATATTCTCTCCAATTGCCGTGAACCACAAAGACACAAGGGGAAATTTTGTTGAAAAATTTTCCAAGTGCTAGCACACAAAGAATCATACAAAGGTGATAGGGAAACCATTTCCAAGAGTTTGGAATTCACTCATCAAAGCTTGGAGCTCAAACATACAATCAAAGAAAGCTTGAAGCACTTCACAAAGGAGAAAATTTTTATTATTCTCTACATCCACAAACCGATCAAAATGAGTATAATTTCCGCTAACTTCTTTGCGTATTCACACTTCTATTATGCTTAAATGATCTTGGGATTGTCCTTAGAAACCAAACAATGGTATCATGAGTCTTTTTAAGCATGAAATGAACTTAGGGTTTATAATCTTGAATTTGGGTATTTTTGCTTGGAACATGATTTAATCAAATTGAGTGTTTAAGTATGCTTAGATAATGATAACTAAGAGTTATGCATGATTAATTTTATGAAAAATTGATTGGATTATTTTTTCCCAAATTTGAGGGCTTGGCCAAAACTATGGACCCTTTGTAGATCATGGTAATTTTTGTTTTTAGACCATTGGATGTGTTTAAATGCATGATATATATTGATTTGTGATTTAATTGGATTGAAATCAAAATCGGATAGAAAAATTTTATTATTCTCTACATCCACAAACTGATCAAAGTGAGTATAATTTCCGCTAACTTCTTTGCGTATTCACACTTCTATTATGCTTAAATCGTTGTTTGAACATTGGATGATCACTTAATTCAAAGATTAATTAATTGGATTAGATTGATTGAATAACATGCTTTGTGTGAATACATGGATGTATTGTATGAATAATGTATATCAGATGGATATTAGATGGGTGAGGGCAATTTTGGAAATTATTGTAATAAATTTAGAATTTATTAAATTGGACCTGCGTGTCCAGCCTTTATCTCTCGATTCTTTGTAATTCTCTTCCCACCAATTCCCCTCAATGTGATGAGGTTTCTTTATTGTATTATGTAATTGGGTAGAAGTTAGAATAGTGCTAGCTAGGGAGAGGAAATATATTGATTTTTTTCTAGGAACAATTTGTGAAATATCCATCTGCATATCATTATTAATTTATTTATCGCGCCTTATTATGCTTTTAGAATGCATGCTTAAGGGTGTATGATGAGACCTAATCAAAGATAATTAATTGGTTGCCAATTACGCGAAAAACCCTCAACAAATATTAAGTGTTTTCCTTCCATTGAGTGATTCATTCTCAAGATCCAAGATTGACATTGGTTTGTTGGCCAAAGTCAAGACCTTTGTCCATCGCGGATGTGTTTGAATCATGAAGGCTTTGTTCCATATCACATGTCTTGGCCAAGTTGTGATTTGTTGGCCAAAGTCAAGATCACTTCTTGTTCATCGACATCGATTACGAAACTTTCCAAAGTCAATGGGTCCCGCTTAACTGGAATCATTAAGCTTGTTGAGCCAAAGCCAAGCTTAGTTGATTCAGAGGAAAAGGTTAGGAAAATATATTGGATATATTGGCATATATATTGTATATATGTTTCGGACTTGGAGGTCCACCTACCGGATCTAGGAATTGGATGAGATCCAATTGATCTTAGAAATCTACCTAGTTAAATATCATACAGCTTGTTGGCCAAAGTCAAGGTTGTGTGTTATTTAACGTGATCCTAGACCATTAGGAAACTAGGTTTCCCGAGTACTCAACAGAGGGTTAGAGGCTCGCCGAAAAATAGTGGGAGGCTAGTATTGAATTTGCAATTTCGTTCAAATACTTGCTAATACGCGCTTTCAAATTATTTCTTCAATTTTATATATTTATTAGTTGGACTAATATTCTATTATTTTTCTTGTAACAGTTGAACTGTACCCAAAAATCGTTAATTGAATAGTTAGACTATTGCAATTAAGATGATTGGAAAGATCGGGGTTAGAGTCATTATCATTGGCGAAAATGTCTTTAATGGAGAGAACTTTCCTGACTGGGATATGAACCTCATGATTGTCTTGGGGGCTGAGAGGATGCTCTATACGATAGAGAGACCTCTCGGGCCTAAGCCCGGAAATGAGCAGCCGCTTGAGCTTGAGCTTTGGAAGACTCATAGCGAAGACAACTCAACTGCTCAATCCGTCATGCTCGTTGCGATGACCCCTCAATTTCGTCGCCAAAACAAGGGATTGGATCCCTATACTTTGATGGCAAAATTGAAGGACCTTCATCGATCTAACCTTGGATCCCAAAGGTATGAATTGCAGAAGAAGCTCTTTCGCTCTCGAATATCAGAGGGTACATCTGTCGAGCACCATGTGTCACAGATGATTGCTGACATTGAACATTTGGGTCAACTAGGCATAACCTTTGAGGTTGAGACTTCTATAGATTTGATCTTGCAACTCTCCCTGACAGCTGAGTGGGTTCATCATGAACTACAATATGATGAACCAAGACCACACTCTTGGAGAGCTGATGGCAATGCTGCGTGAAGCAGAAAAAGAGCTAATGAAGGACAAAAAGCGTGAGGCCTACTTTGCTTCAACATCTCAGTCTCCCAAGGCTTGGCCGAAGGCTACTGGAGGTGTAAAGAAGAAGAAAAAGAAAAAGGGCAATGCCAAATCGTCAAAGTCTTATGGGAAGGCAAATGAAAAATCCCAAGATGTATGCCTGCAGTGTGGCAAACGGGTTCACTGGAAGCGTGACTGCGGTGAGTACAAGGCGCACATTAAGGAAATCAAAACGGGCAAGGCACCGACTTCATGTATGTTTATTATAGAAATAAACATGTCTACTTCTAGTTTTAAAAATTGGATTTTTGATTTTGGTTGTGGTACTCATATATGTACTGATGTGCATGATCTGCAGATTAGCAGGAGACTGGCCTCAGGAGAGATAGACCTCCGAGTTGGAAATGGGACAAGAGTCGCCGTTTTGGCTGTTGGGACTTATATTTTGGAACTGCCCTCGGGGCATGTACTAAACTTATCAAGCTGTTATTATGTACCTAGTTTGACTAGGAATATTATATCTGTATCTTTATTATCCCAATGTGGGTATACTTTTGTTTTTAGAAACACTGGGTGTTTTATGTATAAAAATGATATGGAGATATGCAGTGCTAATGTGAATAACGGTCTTTATATTTTGAATATAAATCAATCTCAAACATATAATGTAACAAACAAAAGGCTTAAACTAAGTAATAAAGATGAAACTTATATGTGGCATTGTCCTCTAGGACACATTAACAAGACTCGCATATCCACACTTTCGAAGAGTGGGTACTTGGATGGATTTGATCCAAATTCATATGACGTCTGTGAATCTTGTTTATTAGGCAAAATGCCTAAAACACCTTTTAGCGGTAAAGGTGCATGTGCCACCGAACTATTAGCCCTCGTTCATAGTGACGTATGTGGGCCCATGTCTAGCCAGGCTAGAGGTGGATATGAATACTTCGTAAACTTTACGGATGATGCATCGCGTTATGGTTATGTGTATCTTATGAGACACAAGTCGGAAACCTTTGAGAAATTCAAAGAGTTTCGACACGAAGTAGAAAAATAGACCGACAAAAGTATTAAAACGTTACGGTCGGACCGTGGTGGAGAATACTTGAGCAATGAGTTTCTCGATTACTTGAAAGAGTATGGTATTCTTTCACAGTGGACTCCTCTCGGAACACCATAATTAAACAGTGTGTCCTAACGGAGAAACCGAACTTTTTTGGACATGGTAAGGTCGATGATGAGTCGCACTGAGCTACCTATTTCCTTATGGGGATATGCATTGAACATTGCAATACTTATTTTGAATAAGGTTCCGTCAAAGTCTGTTCAACAGACTCCATATGAAATATAGACAGGAAAGAAACCGAGTTTCTCATTCCTGAAGATTTGGGGATGCTGGGCATACGTTAAACGTTTGGATGTTACCAAACTTAAACCCAAATCGGATAAGTGTCTATTTGTAGGTTATTATAGGGAAACCAAAGGATATTACTTTTACAACCCATAAGAGAACAAAGTATTTGTTGCTCTACATGCGGTTTTCCTCGAAAGGGAATTCCTAAATGCAGTGGTTAGTGGGAAGAGAGCAGAACTCGATGAAAATCGGAGTGATATTGTTCCAGGCACCGATTCCTTAACGGAACATGAACAGTTCATCAGGGATGAGACTGTACCACAATCTTCGAATACACAAGAACCGCGTAGATCGGAGAGAGTCAGAAAACAACCTGAGAGGTATGGGTTTCTGATATCACCTAATGTGGATATTAATCTTATTGAGGAAGACGAACCGGCTACGTATAAGGAAGCGATACAAGGTATCGACTCCAGTTTATGGAAAGATGCCGACATTGGTTGATGCACCAGAAAGCGTAAAGCCTATTGGTTGCAAATGGGTCTTCAAGAAGAAGACTGACATGGATGGCAACATACAAACGTACAAAGCTAGGCTTGTAGTGAAAGGGTATCGTCAATGACATGGTGTCGATTACGATGAAACTTTTTCACCTGTTGCCATGATTAAATCCATTCGGATAATGCTTGCTATTGTTGCATATTTCGATTACAAAATATGGCATATGGACGTCAAAATGATTTTCCTTAACAAAAACCTTTTGGAGGATGTTTATATGCAACAGCCTGACGATTTTGTCGTATCAAAACATGCATACAAGGTTTGCAAGTTAAATCGATCTATTTATGGATTGAAGCAAGCATCACGTTCTTGGAACCAAAGTTTTGATGAGATCATAAAAGAATATGATTTCATTCAAAACGAGGATGATCCTTGTGTATATAAGAAGGTTAGTGGGAGCGCACTGACATTCATTGTCCTTTACGTTGATGATGTATTGCTTATGGGCAATGACATTCTCATGCTACAATCGGTGAAAGCTTGACTTTCATTAAAATTCTCCATGAAGGATCTGGGAGAAGCAGCCTTTATTCTGGGAATAAAGATCTATCGGGATAGATCTAGAAAGCTGTTTGGACTCTCCCAGAGCACATACATTGACAAAGTGTTGAAGTGATTCAACATGGAACAGTCCAAGAGGGGACTGTTGCCAGTGTCACTCTATCTAAGGACATGTGTCCTAAAACTCAAGATGAGAAAGACAACATGAGCTGGATCCCGTTCGCTTCAGCAGTCGGATCGATCATGTATGCCATGATATGTACGTGACCTGATGTCTGCTATGCTTTGAGCATATGTAGTCGCTATCAGGCCGATCCAGGTGATGGTCACAGGATGGCGGTTAAGAATATCCTTAAGTATCTTAGACGAACTAAGTATGCTTTCTTAATCTATAGAGATGGAGAATTGAGGTAACATGGTATACCGATGCAAGTTTCCAACCCGATAAAGACGACTGTAAGTCGCAATTCGGGTACATATTTTATTTGAACGATGGAGCAGTAAACTGGAATATATTGCTGCAGCTGAAGCAGCAAAAGAGGCAGTTTGGATCCGTAAATTCCTAATTGGATTAGGAGTAGTTCCGTTAGCAGATGAGCCCATTCCATTGTATTGTGACAATAACGGGGCTATAGCGCAGACTAAGGAACCGCGGTCTCATCAACGATCCAACCATGTTCTTCGACATTTCCATCTGATTCGTGAGATCATACATCGTGGCGATGTGAAGATCGAGAAGGTCGCATCAGAGGACAACATTGCATATCCACTGACGAAAGCTATTCCTCAGTAAAAGTTTGAGCGACATGTACATAGTTCAGGTGTTAGATGCTTGAGTGACTGGCTATAGGCCAAGTGGGAGATTGTTGGACAATTATGACCCATAACGTCACTATTTGTAAAAGACATTGTGGTTTTTGTACAAATTAACTATGTGACAATGGAAATTGCTATTTTATCATTTTGTAATTTGATTACTTGATTATATAAATGATAAAAGTCCATATGATTAGTTCCGGATTAATAAGATATGAGACAATATCAATTCACAAAGGTTTAATCATTAAATATCTCTAGTCGTAGTATTATCGAGACTGGACATCGATAATGCGGAATAGACTAGTATTACACTTGTGCATGTTATGGAAGCGTAACATCATAGTTCTCATATATTTAAGTATTGGATGCTTATGCAAGTGTGAAAGGAGGTTGTGTTTGCCGATGGTACGGAAACAGCTTCGCTCTGGATAGACTTTTCGGAATCCCATTAGTAGTATGACTAGGTGTCTATGGGAATCCGATTCAGGGTAGGTGTATTTGGTCTTAACCTGAGACTTGCACTGCTAATACTTGCGACAATCAATACGCTTTGGTTTTGGTCGTCCGAGACTTTAACAGGTTCTGTGTACGCCTCTTCTGGATTTATTGAGAATCATAGTGTATTGGGTGTGATGTCAAGACGGAAATATCACTTCATTCATATGGAGATGATGATCACGCATGGATACAGAACTGGTTCAAAATTATGTTGCAACTATCGGGATAATATGACAAGGTCATGATTATCCGATTATAGAGACTAGTTGTTTGTGATCTGATATATGCTTCGTACATGGCAGACACTATTCTAGCCCCAGGCCTAGCATGTGACATCTGATACTGGATCACAATACGCAATACTACGTATACTACGCCTGTTATAGATTATATATTCCTTAAAGAATATTTATGGAGAATTGGGTAGGCACGGTGCTTTGCTAGAACCCAACCATGTCTCGTAAATCAATAAGAACGTGGTACTGGGTACGCACATGTTCGAACATAATTCACCGATGACGTATGACTCAAACATAATTAATCTAGGATTAATTACGGCAAGAATTTATCTGGGATAAAATTCAATTAAAAGAGAGAGAACGATTAATTTGGAATTAATAGATTAAAATAATATATTCGATATATTAAATGAAATTAGATTTCATAACGAAATTAAAATTGGATTTTAATTCGGGTGAACGAATTAATTTAGAATTAATTCGCGAGCGACTTTAATAGTAACTTTGCTAGGCATAATTATTTAATTAAGTCACAACGGAAAATTCGTTAATTCGGAATTAACGAACCCGAGCCCGGAATGTGTTTGCAGGCCCACTCAGATTTTGAATTAAAATGGGGCCCACAAGTCACATCACAACTTACATCACTTGTCCATCAAGTGTCAAAGTTGAGTGATGAGAGTGGTTGGGGACATTAAATGCAATTTTCCCTCCAAAAAAATTGCTTTAGATTTTTGGAAAAGCATATACCAAATTTGAGAGACTTTTTGGTATTAGGTTTTTTAGAAAAACAAAACACAAAAATTAAAAGCTCTCTCCTCTCCCTATTCTCTCCAATTGTCGTGAACCACAAAGACACAAGGGAAGATTTTGTTGCAAAATTTTCCAAGTGCTAGCACACAAAGAATCATACAAAGGTGATAGGGAAACCATTCCTAAGAGTTTGGAATTCACTCATCAAAGCTTGGAGCTCAAACATACATTCAAAGAAAGCTTGGAGCACTTCACAAAGGAGAAAATTTTTATTATTCTTTACATCCACAAACCGATGAAAGTGAGTATAATTTCCGCAAACTTCTTTGCGTATTCACACTTCTATTATGCTTAAATGATCTTGGGATTTTCCTTAGAAACCAAACAGCATGGGCGTGACTGATGTCTACTGACGTGGCATGACGTGGAACTTGGAAGGACGAAGATACTTATGCTACGTCATTGTTGTCCTAAATATGTTATTAAATAAATTTAATATGCTTAATTCAATCCAAATTCTTATTATAAACATGAACATGGAACTTGAGAAACAAGAAAAAAAACTGGAAATGTGTTGAAGAAGATGATGATTCTTAAAGCAAGTCGAGTTGCCTCTGTCCTTAAGAACTTATTAGCCCCGCCTCGGTGCTCTACGGATCTCTTGGGCTAACGTTTTCCCAGGATTTCTTGGTTGTTTCTTGTAGAAGGGGCACTCCCTTCTCTAAGAACTTGAACTAAGGAAAAAATGTGGAAACTCTCTTGAATTGAGTCTCTGGACAATAAATAAGCTATGAATATTTTGGATGATGGAAAATGAACCCAAAACCCCCTTTTTATAGGCATGGAATGGTGCCTTTGTAGGCACCATTTGGTTTAGGGTGTAACCCTCCTAAGGGTTATGTCTCTTCCTTATGCCATTTGAAGCCTAGAGACACATACCTTCACTTTAGATGATATGTCCCTTCATCTTTGTGTCTTTCCCATAAAGCACTTCTTAAGGGACATGTCTCTCCTACAATTTTACTATATATATTAGAGAATTTCCTACAATCCCCTACAATTCTCTATTAATAGTGCATACATTTAAGAGAGTTTCCGTGAAATAAAATTGCATCGGAATAGGTAGCTTTCACCTTGAACATTTCCTAGTGAATGACAATCGGATTTACTTGGAAAACCAGTGACCCATAGTCTTGAATTGTTCCATCGTTGGCGTAGACCAAGACAACAACCATCATACAGCTTTACTTCGACCATTTCCCATTCTACAGTTGTGTTCAATTTGGCCATGAACATTGTTCCTGGATTCATCAAGTACTTTAGGGAATCCAACCTTCAAAATTCCCATGGAAGCGACCTCACTTCTTACTTGAAATAGGTGATCTACTATGAAAGTTAATCTGCATTTACCCCCAATAGGACTCTTCTCCCAATATAGTGATCATTAAAAGCCTTAGTTTATTCTGTCCTTGACAGACAGCACTCTGTGTCAATATAGGAATGAGAAAGAGTATAGAACTACAATGCTTGTTTTGAATTGTAAAAAGTTTTAGTTGTCCCTTTTGAACCTATATCTTGGAATCTCCGGTCAGCTAGATTGGGTTTCCCCAATGACAATTCTTAATTTATAGGCTTCAAGCTCATTCCCCTTGATGACTTCTCAACTTGCTCTCTAGGTCAACCTTTTACTAAGTGAATCCGCTAGGGTTTCCTTTGATTTGACATAATCTATTGAGATTATGCCACTTAAGAGAAGTTTTCTTATGGTATTGTGTCTTCGACGTATATGTCGTGACTTACCATTATACATTATATTTTGGGCTCTCCCCATGGCCGATTGACTATCACAATGTATGCTTATAGCTGGCACCGATTTTGGATAATTTTGAATAACCCTTAAGAAATTTCGAAGTCATTCTGCTTCTTCCGCTACTTTGTCTAATACTATGAATTCAGATTCCATAGTAGATCGGGCAATACACATTTGCCTCGAGGATTTCCTTGAGGCAGTTTCACCACCAAGTGTGAAAATAAATCCACTCGTGGATTTGGAATCCACTGTATCAGATATCTAGTTAGCATCGCTATATCCTTCTAGAACAACATGATATCTCGTATAATGTAGACCATATTTTGAAGTTTCTCTCAGATACCTCAAAACTCTTACTATCATTTTCCAGTGGTTATGTCCTGGATTAATCATATATATTATAAGTCTGTTTACAACTTGAGCGATATCTAGTCGTGTGTAATTTGTGAGATACATCAGACTTCCGCTGATTCTTGAATACTCTAATTGCGATACGCTTGAGCCATTATTTTTTGATAAATGAAGAGATACATCCATATTTAGCCACGTTTAGATCTCATTTATTATATTTCTCTAGTATCTTCTCAACATAATGAGCCTGAGATAATATGTATCACTCTGATGTTCTGGAAATCTTAATTCCTAAGATCACATCAGTTACTCTTAAATCTTTCATATCAAATTTGCTGGTCAATATTTTCTTGGTTGACTGAATCATCTCATGATTACTATCAATGATCAACATATTTTCTACGTAGAGACACAATGAAATACCCTTTTTGAGTTGATTTAGTGTATACACACTTATCACACTCATTGATTTTGAACCCATTTGACAACATTTCTTTGTCAAATTTTTCATGCCATTGTTTAGGTGCTTGTTTTAATCCATATAAAGATTTTACAAGTTTACACACCTTGTGTTCTTGTTCAGGAACATTAAAACCTTTTGGTTGTTCCATGTAAATTTCCTCATCCAATTCACCATTTAAAAATGTTGTCTACACATCCATTTGATGTATTTCAAGACCAAATATAGCTGTTATGGCTATAAATATTCTTATTGAAGTGATACAAGTCACTGATGAATAAGTATCAAAGTAATCAAGGATTTTTTTGTTTCTAATATTTTATGACAAGTCTTGCCTTATACTTATCTATTGATCCATCTCGTTTCATTTTTCGTTTGAAAATCCATTTCTAACACAGCAGCTTAAAACCTGAAGGAAGATCAACCGACTCCCAAGTATGATTTTGAAGGATAGAATCAATCTCACTATTGATAGTCTTTTTCCACAAATGTGTCTCCAAAAAAGACATTGGTTCTTTATAGCTTTGAGGCTCATTTTCTAATAGGTATGTCAGAAAATCATGTTCAAATGACTTAGACGTTCTTGCTCTTTTCCTACGTCTAGGTTCATCTTCCTCAACATTTCCATGTTGATATGATTCTCGGTTAACAATATTAATAGTTCTTTTTAGTGACTTTGTTCTTTGTTTTCCTTTACAAGGAAATGTCTCTTCAAAGAATGTCGCATTCCTTGACTCAATTATAATATTTGAATTGATGTCATAAATTTTGGACTTATGTACCAAGAATCGATACGTACTACTGTTATGTGCATATCCAATGAATATATAGTCAATAGTTTTTGGTCATATTCTCACCTTATTAGGGTTAGGAACCATCACTTTGGCGAGACACCCCCATACTTTCAGATACTTGTAAGAAGGTTCATGACCTTTTCAAAATTCATATGGTGTCTTGTCCAGTCTTTTATGAGGTAACTTGTTCAGAATGAGATTCACTAAAAGCAAAGCTTCACCCACAAGTTATGGGGTAAACCAGAGTTTTCAACATGGCATTCATCATTTTCTTCAATGTTCGATTTTTATGTTCTGTAATCCCGTTTTGTTGAGGCGAATAAGGAGCAGTAGTTTCGTGAATAATTCCATGAGTGGAACAATATTCACCGAATGGTGACACATATTCACCTCCACTATCACTCCTGATTCTTTTGATTTTCTTGCCAAGTTGATTTTCAACTTCGTACTTATAGTGTATAAAGCTTTCAATAGCTTCATCTTTGCTCCTCAGCAAATACACATAGTAGAATCGTGTGCTATCATCAATAAAAGTGACAAAGTACTTTTTACCGCCTCTAGTTTGCACAACATTCATATCACACACATCAGTGTGTATAAGTTCCAAAGGTTCAGAACTTTGTTCTATGGAATGAAATGATGCTCTATTCATTTTTGCTTCAACATATGCTTCACATTTATTTTGGTTATCTATTGTAAATTTAGGTAAAAGGTTCATGTTAATTAATTTATGCATTGTATCATAATTAACAATCCCTAAACTACCATGTCAAATATTTTATGACTCAATAATATAAGCAGAAGATGTAGCTTTATTATTATTAGCACTGTTTCGATTGATAGTCATTACATTGAACTTGAAAAGGCCAATAGTGAGGTATCCTTTTCCAACACAAATATTATTTTTGGACAGTACAAACTTTTCAGAAATAAATACAAGCTTAACCCATTATTGCTAAGTAGTGAACCCGAAACCAAGTTCTTTTGAATATCAGGAACATGCAAAACATTCTTTAATGTAAAAGTGACAAAGTACTTTTTACCGCCTCTAGTTTGCACAACATTCATATCACACACATCGGTGTGTATAAGTTCCTCAGGTTAAGAACTTCATTCTATGGAATGAAATGATGTTCTATTCATTTTTGCTTCAACACATGCTTCACATTTATTTTGGTTATCTATTGTAAATTTAGGTAAAAGGTCCATGTTAATTAATTAATTTATGCATTGTATCATAATTAACATGCCTCAACCTATCATGCCAAATATTTTGCGACTCAATAATATAAACAGAAGATGTAGCTTTATTATTATTAGCACTGTGTCGATTGATAGTCATTACATTGAACTTGAAAATGCCCTCAGTGAGGTATCATTTTCCAATATAAACATCAGTTTTGGACAGTACAAACTTTTCAGAAATAAATACAAGCTTAAAACCATTCTTGCTAAGTAATGAGTCCAAAACAAGCTCTTCTGAATATCAGGAACATTCAAAACATTCTTCAATGTAAGTGTTAGGGTTGGTGCTCGGAGTGCCAATTCGGATCATATTCATGTCCGATTCATGAATATGAACAATACTTTTTCCATAATATTACTTATTTATGGTATCACCTCTTGTTTTTATATACGTATTCGACCTAATTATGATTAGATTGAAACTAAATATGATTTAGTGATATGTATATATTAGACAAAGACCTCAGGATTTACAACGTAGTGCGTAGTTACAACGTAGTTTGTAATTGACATTGGGAAGCATCACTATAAGTTGTATATTCTCAAATAAAATTCTTGGTTAAGATTTACTAACACGGGTCAGTTAGTTAAATCTTTTGGGACCAGTACATGTCATATATCGAGACTTAGTCAGATGGTTTATCCCAATGAACCATGAGACTCGTATAGATATGTAGGTGTTTATATTGGATAAACACTGAATGACTCACCGAAGATTGTTAATAAATAGTACACCAAAGTTAATAAGAATCTTATCTGGTTGAGTAACATAGTGATCCTTTGACTTGAGATACTAATGTGGATATATGAAATATCCTTCACACTTTGATGGCAGTCACGTCACCGATCTATTTAGATCAGACTTCCGTCTTTTCGTTGGGTGTGGACTGATTCTCATGATAGCCTGTGCATATCAAGATATGATCCATCAGTTCTGTGTACAGAGCATAGGTATTCAATATGAGATTGTCAATCGGTTAAATCCATGGGCCCGTTGTACACTATAGAAGTAAGTTCTAAGTGTTATTTAAAAGATTTCTATTAGAATCATTGACGAGATTATTCATATAGAGATTTGACATTTTTATCTATATCTCTAGGATAATCCGGATACCTGTGATGAAAAGATTATATGTATGCGATGACCTCGACCTGTATGGTTCAGCGAGTTTACATGTGGTCGTCATAATTTACGGATAGGTAGATTATGGACACGAAATTGGATTTCATGACGGATATGCCAGAATCTAGAGTGTCTCATTAATGAAACATACTCGTAGTGCACTAGGGCAATATTTATAAATAATATTGATTATTTATAAATCGTTTAACAGTTAAACGAAAAGATACATGTTTAAGGGTTTTTCCGGCCATTTTTTAGTTAATGTGTATTTGGATTTAATACATGATTTTATTAAATACACATTAATTAATTTTCAAATAAAGTATTTGACACATGTCATTAATATATGTATTGTGAAATATTTAAAGTAAATATGATACATATATTTAGATATTTGTATTAAGTAATTATCTAATTATTTAATTGTTAAATAATTAGAATAATTAAATACATTTATCTATATCATGATTATGGTTGGACTTGGCTAAGGGTAATTGGTTACACTTGTTATTTAATTTAAAGAAGAAGAAGTTAATTTGAATTTTACTTCCTTTTAATTGTTAAAAAATTATAAAATTTTGGTTTCCCTTTTTGCCCCCATTCAGCCACTTACCCTAAGTATATAAGGGTTTCATTTTTCATTTACTTCAGGTTTCTAAGTTTTCAAAACATATAAAGACATAAAGAATTGAAGAAAAAGTGTAGAAAAATTGCAAATTAGTAAGTAATTTCAACTTTTCTTTCGAAGGAAAAATGTTTCTTTTGTTTTTGGCGACAACATAGATTGTTCAGTTGTTTCTCTACTCTTTTTTTGTGTTATGAAGTTTGGAAGCTTGAATGAAAGATGTATGCATGTATATAAACAAAGTTTGCTTAATAATGGTTAATAAGCACACTTTTGGTCAATAGATGACTTGGTTTCCATTTTAGAGTTGTTAGGCCACTCAATGATGACCTAGAATTATTCTTGAGTTGTTTCAAAGTGGTGAGACTTGTTTGGTGTTGTAGAGATTTGATTAAAGTGTTGGATTGTGTTAATTTTGGTTAATTTGATTAATTGAAAAATTATGGTTTCTAACCTAAACCAAAATTGTGGCTTTTCATATATATGTTGTATTTTGATACATATGAGATGTATAAATTATTTTGGTAGTGATTGGAAATCACCTAGTCTTGTATTTGATAAATTAGAACCAAAATGATCAACATGGCAACTTTTGGGGGCTCACGACAATTACTTGAAATTCTGGAAAATATTTTATGGGTTATATTTTCATGTATATGAGATTACAAATCATTTTGGTAGTGATTGGAAATCACCTAAACTTGTATTTGACAATTTAAGACCAAAATGATCAAAATATAAAATATTTGGGGCTTTCCAGTAATTATGAAAAATCTGAATTTTTTTTTCAGAAATCTATTTTTTTATGTATATGTGTTATACAAATCATTTTGGTTGTGATTACAAATCACATAAGCTTGTATTTGACAACTTAGGACTAGAATGATTAAAATGGAAAGTTTTAGGGTTGCACAGTAATTTACTGAAATTCTATTTTTAAGTATTGAGTGATTAAAATAAATAAATTTATTTTAATTACCCAAGAAAAATTAAAGAAAGTGGAAAATTTGATTTTCTCGTATTCCACTGTCTAACCCGAACATACCGCCCAAAACCCCAACAAAATTGGTATCAGAGCGAGTCTGATTCTTGGCCCATGATATGATTAGCCCTTTAAAATTTGATATTTAGTCTAATCTTTACTTGATGCATGCATATGTTATTTAATTTGATTAAATAAATGTGTTTGACACTTTGTGGAAAATCCATATTTAATATGGTTTTAAAGTAACTTGTATTAGGAATACTTGTTTCTTGGTCCGCCTTGTCAGTACGGATGTGAATGTAATCTTGATGTTGTAGTTGTATCATGCCAAAACTGTGCAGTTATGGCTGATGGTAGTTCATTTGCGCCGGTAGAACTTATATGATTAGAGACAAATTTAAGTGAAACTGAAAATCTTGAACGTGCCAAAGCTGTCAGGACTACATCGGTAACTTGAGTTTGTCACTGACAATTGAAGCCTTGATACGCCTCCTGTGAATGTGCCAAAGCTCTCACAATAAGAAATGGCCAGGACCAAAATCAGGACTCACATTGAGTGTGATTGACAATGAGTTGTCTACCTATGAATATACGTAGGCGAGAACATGCAAAAGCTGTGAGTCGAAATATATTCATGGGGTCCACTTCTCACTGTGGAATTCAATTTAATTATTACATTTTTGTTTTCCGTTGGTGATTATGGTATTACGTAAAGTAGTGGGATGCACTACTAAGTTAAGAATCAATGACTAAAACAATGTGTAATATTATGAAAATTGTATCTTTTATATATATATATATATATATATATATATGTTTCCTTTATTCTATTGAATACATAGAATTAAACTTCTTATCCACTGTATGCATATTATTTATATATATTTTCTGACCTGATTTATGGTTGCAGTTTTATAGAATACGTTCTATATATAAAAAGACATGGATATAATCAGATTAGTCTAAACCATCAGGAACTGATGTTCCGATTTTCTAGGAAAATTAAGATGGTTAGTGACTTAGTTACTAAATCACGATAGGTAATCTAGAAGATATCTATTTTATGATTTAATGGTCTAGAAAGAATAGTTTCTTGTGCAGTAAAAATTTGACATGAATTGGTTCATGTCTTGAGATTCTTTACTGGCATTAAGAAAATCCCATTAAGTGTTTGTTTATCCGATAATGACATTTCTTGGCTTTAGTGACCTTTAGAGGTAATGTAACTGACACAGTTTGCTAATCAATTATTTACCATTGTTGTGAATAGTTGAAGGCAAATCATAAAACTAAAAAATGAGATGTGTATAGTTGTGTGTAGAGAATATCGATTCTCACAATATGATAACTATAGGTATTGGATATCAGATCTCCCGTCAAATTATTTGAAATATTATTTAATGATTATTTTGATATATGATATCAGAATTGTGACTATTGGATAATTACTTATTCTTTATAAATAGTTGTTACATATTTTAATATGACTAGTATGTCATTATGGAAGGGATAAACATTAAGAAAATATTAGGTTAAGTAAATAATTTAGAACAATGCTTTATGAGATTTTATCATTTAAGCATTAGATGCTTATTTCGTATGGTAAATGATGTTTTGATATGAGATCACAGCACATATCCTTATCCATTTAATGAATATTGTATTCGGAATGTGACTAAATCTCATTTAAACAATGATCATCATTGGATCACAGATTTATTAAACTAATACATTGGATGTATGTAGTTTGATGAATTATAAATTGCCTTGGATAGTTTTCTTTACTTCGTAACTTAGTTAATGAGTTGTCATGACTTAGTTACGCGTTTCTAAAAGAAAACATATTGAACGTCTTGAATGATTCGAGAACTTTCAATAAGTTTCTGAAGAAACGTGAATAGAATATTTTGATTAGTTCAAAGATATTCTATCTGAATTTTTGAAAATTGTATTTTTTAAATTCATAGTGAGTCTTTGAATTATTCAAAGATCTTTGATACGATCAAACATATGAATTTATGGCAATTAGTTCAAAGATTATTTAATGAATATGATTTTTACTCAATATTATTCTTCTATGATTCCATCGTGATGGAATTGGTTAGTGGGAGGAATCAAATCTTATATGATTTGATTTGTTTGATATTGAGTGTTACCGAATCAGTTTCAGTACACTTACGGATATGCTCCTGTAACACTAATTCATCATTTTAATTGAGGTTCCATTAGTTTCTACAGTTATGTATTTGATATATATAAGTAGGAAATCTGAATAATGAAAAGTTTGAGATTTGAATCTTTCTTTTGTATAATGATTATATAATTGAAAGTATTTGATCCTCAGAGGTACAAGTAAAAGGTTTATCATTTATTCTATTTAATAGAATATTGTATTCTATTTGATAGAATATCATTTCTACCATCTCGAGTAATAAAATTATTTTATTACTTGGTGTGAAACATCAGATGTTGACCACTGTATGCATGTTATTATGAATCGTTCATAAAATATGCAAATGATTAGCGCAGCAAAAGCAAAGTGAGCTTATTAAAGGTTTGACCTTTATAGTATGATAGTGAGAAATGTTATACTCAGCAATCTATCGTAGATTCTGAGGAAACTTGTCTCGAGTCACACTAATTGAACAATTAAAGATCTGTTGGTTAATGTTGATATTAAACTATGATTTTAGCTATGAATGCAAAGTGGCATTTTTGAATGGTTTCTTCGGATAAGAGATCTATTGTGATTTCTTTGTTTGAAGAGTTCATTCTGGAATGGCCCTGAAGTTTGTATTCTGCTAAGATCACAGTTTGATATACCAACTTATAGAGCCTATTTTAGACTCGGATGAGGTTTCTAGAAATCTATGTTCTCTAATTTTGATAATAGTCAGATTGTCTGATTTTATCAAAGCATAGAGAATAAACATATGATAGTAGGGTTAGTGAGAGCGTAAAAATTTCATTCTAGTGCTATATATGCTAACGACATTATTATTATTAATGTAATAATGAGATGTTTGTGAGGTAAAAGATTTATCTAAGTCTTATTTTCTCCGTAAAAGCAGTGGAAGTAGTCTCTATTATATTCGATATAAAGTTTTATATATGATATAAAACTAAGAGACTTGTGAAATACTCTAATTAATCGTACATTAGATATAATCTAATAAAGGAAACAATAAGACTATTTGTATGGCAGTTATTATGACTGTCTGCCAGTTAGTATAATTGTTTGACAGTTAGTGTGTCTTTTATATATTGTATTCATCTTTCGTAAAAGATGATTCCTTAGTCGAAAGAGAAGTTGATTAGAATGTTTAATCAATCTTATGCATCATATGATGATGGCATAATGAATACTATATTATGTGCGATTAAGGATATCAATTTAAATTTAATTATTACGAACTATTTTCATATGCTATAGACCATATGATGTGTCTTGAAATATGCTCTTTGTTATCTTTGAGATATTAAGAACAAGTTTCTTATTCATGAAGAATATAATCTGCAACCATTATGGTCAGATTAGTTTTGAGTTTAATTATGATGTTAGACGGTCTACGTCATAAAAGAGTCAGAAAAGATGCAGTGGGAGTGTCACGAATAATTCTACTGTGTAAGTGGAATTAGTTGTAACTTATGAAGTATTGACTTATGAAGTTGTAAAGTGACCTTATAGATTAGAAGTTTTGATATTAGTATTGTGCTTATGATTGTCTGCATAGTATTTTGGATTTAATCGCTAAATAATTGGACAATGCAGTAGCTATAACACAATATTGGTATCGCATCTCAGTCATATTAATATATAACCAAGATTCTACAAAATATGAATAATACTGGCTAAGGGAAATAGTTGGGTTTGTTAGACAAACTCAATACGTTATAGTGGACCTACTTATTGTTGCCTACCTCTTGAGTGTTAGGTGAGCTCTTGAGGGCCATTAGTATGTGATACACATTGAGATGTGTATATGATAACGTGGATTGGCACTAGAGCAAGTGGGAGAAATTGTTAGGGTTGGTGCTTGGAGTGCCAATCCGGATCGTATTCATGTTCGATTCATGAATAAAACAATTCATTTTTCCATAATATTACTTATTTATGGTAGCACCTCTTGTTTTTATATACGTATTCGATCTAATTATGATTAGATTGAAACTAAATATGATTTAGTGATATGTATATATTAGACAAAGACCTCAGGATTTACAACGTAGTGCACAGTTACAACGTAGTTTGTAATTGACATTGGGAAGTGTCACTATAAGTAGTATATTCTCAAATAAAGTTCATGGTCAATGTTTACTAACACGGGTCAGTTAGTTAAATCTGTTGAGACCAGTACATATCGTATATCGATACTTGGTCTGATGGTTTATCCTAATGAACCCTGAGTCTTGGGAGACTCGTATAGACATGTAGGTGTTTATATTGGATAAACACTGAACGAATCACCGAAGATTCTTAATAGATAGTACACCAACGTCAATAAGAATCTTATCAGGTTGAGTAGCATAGTGATCCTTTGACTTGAGATACCACTGTGGATTTATGAGATATCATCCACACTTTGATGGCAGTCACGTCACCGATCTATTTAGATCAGATCTCCCCATGTTCGTTGGGTATGGATTGATTCTCATGATATCCTGTGCGTATCAAGATAGGATCCGTCAGTTCTATATACATAGCATGAGTATTCAATATGGGATTAACAATCGGTTGAATTCATGGGCTTGTGGTACACTATAGAAGTAAATTCTAAGTGTTATTTAAAAGATTGCTAATAGAATCGTCGACGAGATTATACCTATAGAGATTTGAAGTTTGTATCTATATCTTTGGGATAATCCGGATACCTGTGACGGAAGGATTATACGTATGTGATGACCCCGACCTGTATGGTTCAGCTAGTTTATCCGTGGTTGTCATAATTTACGGGTGGGTAGATTATGGACAAGAGATTAGATTTCATGACAGATATGCCTGAATCTAGAGAGCTTCACTAATGAAACCTACTCGTAAAGTATTAGGGCAATATTTATAAATAATATTGATTATTTATAAATCGTTTAATAGTTAAACAAAAAATACATGCTTAAGGGTTTTTCCGGCCATTTTTTAGTTAATGTGTATTTGAATTTAATACATGATTTTTTTTAAATACACATTAATTAATTTTCAAATAAAACATTTGACACATGTCATAAATATATGTTGAATTTTGATACATATGAGATGTATAAATTATTTCGGTAGTGACTAGAAATCACCTAATCTCGTATTTGACAAATTAGGACTAAAATGATCAAAATGATAACTTTCGGGGGCTCACAGCAATTACTTAAATTTATGGAAAAATAATTTTGGGTTATATTTTCATGTATATGAGATGTACGAATCATTTTGGTAGTGATTAGAAATCACCTAAACTTGTATTTGACAATTTAAGACCAAAATGATCAAAATATAAAATATTTGGGGCTTTCCGGTAATTAAGAAAAATCTAGAAAAATTTTCAGAATTCTTTTTATTATTATTATTAATTTTTTTTATGTATATGTGGTATACAAATTATTTTGGTTGTAATTGGAAATCACCTAAGCTTGTATTTGATATCTTAAGACTAAAATGATTAAAATGGAAAGTTTTGGGATTGCACGGTAATTTACTGAAATTCTATTTTTTTGGTTAAAAATTCTGTTTTTGAGTATTGAGTGATTAAAGTAAATAAGTTTATTTTAATTTGTTACATCCAGGAATTCGGAAACTCTTCCGGAAGGATTTTGTATTGCACATCGGGTCTCAAATGAGACTATATTGGAGAAAAAGAGTTTAAGTGTTGAAATATATCTCGGAATATTTTAAAATAGATATTTGATGTATTGGAAATAGCGTGACATGAAAAAACCGCTTACGCGATTTATGTATATTATTTTATACGGCGAAAGTATCTTATCTCGGCTATAAAGATAGCAAACGAACTCCGATTGAGTTGATTCTTGAAACACCAGACTCATTTTTCCGAGACGAACAACTTTCGTGTTGAATACTTTTGAAAATCACATCAGAGGGGCTTCAAAATAGCCGATTTTCAAAATTATCCTTCTAAGTATGGGCAATTTAGTAATTTTTGGAAGGATGGAACTATATATTACTGTTCATCTTTAAAAAAACATGGAGGAAATACGAGAGAGAGAGTGGGAAGAAAGAGAAAGGAAGGTGTGGCCGGCGCACGGCCGGCCGGTCACCTCTGGCGGTGCGCGCCGACACCGCCGGCTTCGTCTCCACCAGGCCGGCCAGGTGGTGGCCGACGATTCCTCATTGGGCGGCCGGAGCGGTGAGAAAGATAAGGAGAAAGTCGCGGAAGTGGGTTTGTCGATTCTGGCTCCTCGCTTCATTTCACGACTCGAGCCACCAGCCAAATCAAATCTCTCGGAGAGTACTACAAGATGGCGGTGATAATTTTTCCGATCTATGCTCGGTTGCACGTAAAACGAGGGGAAGAAATTGTGTGAACTGTAATGTTGAATGAACAATAGCTCCAATCGGAATTCCGTCAATTCCAGCACGTTCGTGGGATCGTTTGGAGTCTGTATATGGCCTCGAAATCTTGGTATGAGCTCTCGGTAAGAAGTCACTAATTTCAAGTTTTCCGCTAAATATTCGGATGTTTCCTGTAGCTTCGTAGAGTAGCGTAATGATATAAATTGAATTGTTTGAGCATAAGTATATAGAATATGTGTATAGGGTGGAATCCGAGAGAAATCGGAGCGAATATGACCGATCCGATATGTAAAGTGAATTTTCGGTAAAGTCGGGTTCGCATGTATTTGTGCTTTGATGAACGTAATTAAGGATATAGGTTAATAATGATGATACGCTAGTATTTGAATAATTCCAGAAAGATTCGGAGGGCTTAGGTTCATGTCACAGCGTTTTCATAATTTTTTTCGAAGATTTTTCGGAAACATGTAATTTGCATATTTGAGCTACTGAATTGACATAGAACAATGTTTAATGATGTAATATAAGTATTGGATGTATTATGAATAATGGAACTGAAATCACTGAAAACAGATATAATTTGGGTTTTCTAGGAAAGTATGGGAGTTTATATTTTAAGTAAGTTTCTATGATTAACGACCTTAACTGCCCGTATTTTGTGTTATAGATAGGGAAAGAGAAAAGATAGCATGTGTTGGGGTTTTGGCGCGGGCGCAGCGGAAGCTCGCGGTTCGGGTGAAATCGTAATTTTAAAACCTTTTAAATTACCGAATAAATTATTCAATATCCAATATGAATAATTCATTCATATTTCACGTGAATATATTTATTCAATATCAAATAACGACATAAATAGTTAAGAAACATCGCGAAACTTTTATGAAAACGTTTTTCCGCAAAATGGCATAAAACATATTTTTGACCGAACTGGCCACCCAATGCACATGGGGGCTGCCCAGGTCAGCCCCAATAGTACTAGGGCAGTTCATGGGCTGCCCGAACAGGGACCAATTCACTGTTTGGGCAGCCGTCACCCGGTTGGCTCAAAAGTCACCCGGTAAAGCCGTTTTTCACCGTTTTTGCATATTTCAACTCCGAAATAGTTTCCGGCAATTGTTCCAATACCCAAAACACATCCAATACATTTATATAACATAATTTTCATCACCATAAAAACAGTTTTTCCAGATCTGATCCAGAAGGCAAAATTATCAATATTTCATGCTTTAATCTAGTTTTCTTAACATTAATCACATTAATCACAACACCAATCCAAGCCACCACCAATGAAGCAACCAAGAATAACTCTAGGCATTACAAGAGTGGTCATAACACTCTAGAATAGCAACATATCATCAAATGATCAAATTGAACTAATATTACAATAATATCATTCAATTCAACTTCACACATGCAATAAGCCTCCAAATCAATCCTCTAAATCAAAAAACCCCAATTTTTAAGAAGTAAAGAACCCTAGAACTATTCTACTAACTGAAGAATAAGAAACTAATTTTCTAAACTTAAGAATATTAATGATTACCTCTTAATCTTCAACTTTCCTTAAGATTTTTCTTGATTTCTTCACTTTCTTCTTTGTTTCATCAAACAAAAAATTTGAGAGTTTTTAATGAAGGTGAATTTCGGCCAAGGTAAGGTTAGAAGAAGAAAAGAAAAATTTTCTCTTTAAATCTAGTAATAACCGACCTTGGAGGGGCATTTTTGTCCTTTTATTTTTATTAATCTAATTAATTAATAATAATCTTAATTGACAAATCAAATTTGTACACTTAAAGCTTAATAAAATCGTGTCACTTGTAACTAATAATAATTAAACATATTGCATAACATTTATGTAATATAGATATTATTTAATTATTCAAATATTTAACATTTAAATATTTAAATAATTAATTAATATAATTGTTATCATATATGTATTTTTATTTACATTAAATAACAAATACATATATTAATGGCATGTGTCAAAATCTTATTTGACAATTAATTATTATGTATCAAATCAAATTTTGTATCAAATACAAATATACATTAATTATTAATTGACCAAAATCCCCTAAAGCATTTGTTTTCGTTCAACCGTTTAAACGACTCGAATTAACTCTTTTAATCCGGTGAAATATTATGAATAATCTGTATCATTCATAACGAGTTTCCCAAGTGCTCAACGAGTACACTTCATATTGTGGGACTCCTTAAGTTTAGGTTTATCCGTCACGAAATCCAATTTCGTGTCCATAATTCACCCACTCATGAATTATGACGATCCGAATAATTTTGTTAAACTATGCAAGTCGAGGTCATTGTATACGTATAATTCCTCCATCACAGGCTATCCATATTATACCTGGGATACATATAAGAACGTCAAATCTTTATGGTATAATATAGTCGACTTTCAAATTTACGATCTCTAAATAACACTCGGAACACGCTTCCGAAGTTATACCACAGTCATAGATTTACTAGATCGTAAACACGTGTAGGATACATATGCCCTGTACACAGGACTGACAGAGTCTATCTTGATACGCACTGGATATCATGAGAATCAGTCCACACCCAATAAACAGGTGGAGGTCTGATCTAAATAGATCGGTGACGTGACTGTCATCATACTGTGGAGGATAACTCATATATCCACTGTGGTATCTCAAGTCGAATGACTACTATGCTCGCTCAACTCGAGAAGATTCCTATTGATGTTGGTGTACCATCTATTAAGAAATCTTCAGTGAGTCGTTCAGTGTTTATCAAATAAACACCTACACGTCTATATGAGTCTCCCAATACTCATGGTTCATTGGGATAAACCATCGGACCAAGTCACGATATACGACATGTACTGGTCTCAGTGGATTTTACTAACCGAACCGTGTTAGTAAATCTTGACCAGGAAATTTATTTAAGGATATGCAACTTATAGTGATGTTTCCCAATGTCAATTACAATCTACGTTGTTTGCGCACTACATTGTAAATCTTGGGGTCTTTGTCTAATATACACGTATCACTAAATCAGATTTAGTTTCAATCTAATCATAATTAGATATCTAATCATAATTATATCGAATATTTATATAAAAGACAAGAGATGCTACTTTTCAATAAGTAATATTATGGAAAAAAGGCATTGTTCATATTCATGAATCGGACATAAATACGATCCGGATTGGCACTCCGAGCACTAACCCTAATAATTTCTCCCAATTGCTCTAGTGCCAATCCACGGTATCATATACACATCTCAATGTGTATCACATACTCATGACCCTCAAGAGCTCACCTAGCACTCAAGAGATAGGCAATAGGAGTAGGTCTATTATAACAAATTGAGTTTTTCCAACAAACCCAATAATTTCCCTTAATCATCATCATTCATATTTTTTAGAACCCAAGTTCTACATCAATATGAATCAGATGCGATATCAATATTGTGCTATAGCTATAAAGTTGTCTATGTATTTAAAGATCAAATCCAAAATACTATATAGACAACCGCAAACACAATACTAATATCAAAACTTCTAATCTACTAGGTCACTATGTAACTTCATAAGTCAATACTTCATAAGTTACAATTAATTCTACTAATTTAGTAGAATCAACGGTGACACTCTCACTACATATTTTCTGACTCTATATGACGTAGACCGTCTAACGTCATAATAAGACTCAAAACTAATTTGATCCAAATGGTTGCGGATTATATTCTCCATAAATAAGAAACTCGTTCTTAATATCTCAAAGATAACCATATCTAATGCACGACTGACCGGCGTAAACACACACGTATAACGTAAGCGTACGTATCGTTCAAGTAGTATAAAAAGTATCGATCCCACGAGGACTTAA
>SKCR01051048.1:0-38317 GCA_019454045.1 Zanthoxylum bungeanum | reverse complement strand
TGTAATTTATTTACTTTGATATATAAATGGTAAAAGTCCTATGATTAGTTCAGATTGTGATGATATGAGACAGTATCAATCCATAAAGGTTTAATCATTAAATATCCCTAGTCGTAGTATTATCGAGATTGGACATCGATAATGCGGATAGACTAGTACTGCACTTGTGCATGTTGTAAGGGGTAACGGCATAGTTCTCATATATTTAAGTATTGGATACTTATGCAAGTGCGGTAGGAGGTTGTGTTTTACCGATGGTACGGAAAACAGCTTCGCTCTGGATAGACCCGCGGAGTCCCATTGGTCGTATGTCTGCGTGTCAATGGGAGTCGCTTCAGGGTAGGTGCATATGATCTTAACCTGAGATTTGCATCGCTAATACTTACGACAATCGGTAAAATTTAGGTTTGGTGGTCCAGTTTTAACGAGTTCTGTGTATACCTCTTCTGGGTTTATCGAGAATCGTAGTGTACTGGGTGTGATGTCAAGATGGAAGTATCACTTCAGACATATGGAGATGATGATCGCGAGGGATACAGAACGAGTACTCTATAATGGTTGCAACCATCGGGAGAATATGACTAGGTCAGGATTATCCGATTCAAAGAGACTGGTTGCTTGATGTCCGATATGTGTATCGTACGGGGCAGACACATATCCAGCCCCAGGCCTTAATGTGATCATCTGATACTGGTTCGATATACACTATACTACGGTATACTACGGCTGTTATAGATCTAATATTCCAGTAAGAATATTTCTAGAGAATTGGGTAGGCATGGCGTTTTGCTAGAAGCTAACCTTGTCTTGTAAATCGGTAAAAACGTAGTACTAGGTACGTACGTGTTCGAATAGTTCGACAACCGGATTTACTGCCAACATATCTAGAGGTCTCTTGGGTCGCTTCCCGAAGATTCACCAATGACGTATGATTCAAAACGATTAATCTTGGATTAATTAAGGAGAGACTTTATCTTGGATAAAGTACTAAATAAAGAGAGAGAACGATTAATTTAGAATTAATCGTAAAAATTATTTATATTCGATATAATAATCGGAATTCGATTTCGACGCGAAATTGAAATTCGATTTTAATTCGGGCAAACGAGTTAATTTAGAATTAATTCGTTAGCGACGTAAATAATAATTTCGCTAGGCGCAATTATTATTAAATTCGATTTAATTAACGTCGCGACGTAAGCTCGGTATTTCGGAAATATCGAACCCGAACGCTGTGAGTGCACGTGGGCCCACTTTCATTGGAAACGTGTGGGCCCACATGACACTGTCATTATTTGCATTATTTAATCAAGATGAATTGCATGAAGATAGTGTACAAAGCACTCAAGGGTATTGCATGGAAATTGAGTGTTAGACACTCTAAGTCTTTGCATGGTTTGTGTCATAAGTATATTATTATTTAATATAATTATACATAAATATAAATTGATTTTTGTAACAAAAATCATATCTTCTCCTCCCTCAAATTACCGAAACTGTCACAGTTTCACAGCTCTCCATTTTCAGGTTTTTGTTGCAAAAGCTTGAAGAATTTGTGTTTGTTTGGAACATAAAAAACACATCTTTGGCTAGCACCATCAAGGGATCATACAAGGTGTTATGGGAAACTCATCTTAGAGCTTGGAAGGATCAATTAAAGCTTGGAGCTTCTCTTTTCTGCTTGGCCGAATCCTCCACTGCACAAAGGAGCAACATTTGTTTCATCCATTGCATCCACATTCCGTTTTTGTGAGTATTGTTTCCGCCATTACTTCAATGTAGTTCATTCTTATATATATTTTGCTTGTTTTGATCTTGGGACATGGTTATTAGATTACCAAAAAAGTCGTCACCTTACCGGCCACAAGCAAATGGGGCAGTCGAGAGCTAATAAGACAATAAAGAAGAGTTTAGCAAAATGATGGAGAACTACAAAGATTGGGCCGATAAGCTGCCGTACGCCCTGTGGGGGTACAGAACTTCTGTGAGAACGGCGACGAGAGCGACAACCTACTCTTTGGTCTACGGAATGGAAGCAGTACTGCCAGTGGAAGTTGAGATACAGTCTATGCGCGTATTAGTAGAAATAGAGTTACCTGAACATGAATGGACCTCACAGAGATTTGAACAGTTAGCTTTATTGGATGAGAAGAGGATGAAGTTCTTACATCATATGCAGTTATACTAGAAGAGATTGGCACGAGCATTCAACAAGAAGGTGCGTCCTACTAAGATTAGAAAGGGTGATCTGGTGCTTAAGCAGTCAAAGCCGTCGACGACAGACCCGAGAGGGAAATTCATACCTAACTGGGAAGAACCCTACATAGTCCAGAAAGTAATGGGAAATGTGGCAGTGAGACTGTCAGATTTGGAAGGGAACGAGTTCATCGAGCCGATCAACGTGGACAGATTGAAGCAGTATTTTGCATGAGGAAGAAAAGATCGAGCGGTCACTAGGAGAACTGGCGGAAGACCTAACTAAACGGGATAAGAAATTCACCCATGCATGCATGCATACACGTAATGCACTTGCATTCTTTTTGTGTTTTGTTTTGTACTCACAGGGTTCAAAAAGGAAGAAGAAAGCGGCGAAGGCAAGCCAACCAGAAGCAGCAACAGTACAGTGTTATTAGTTTCAGGAATGAATCAGTGTCAGTTTCGGGGATGAGTCCCAGGGTTGAGGCCCACATTGGTATCAGTTTCAGGGATGAGTCCCAGGGTAGAGGGCCAGATCAGTATCAGTTTCGGGAAGGAATCCTAGGGGGCGAAGCCCACATTATCAGCAGTGGAGAGGAAGAATTACGTGGAGTGAGTGAGTAAAAAAAAAGTCTTTGATGGTTAGGCATATGTCCGGTGATGACATTGTTTGCTGTAGGGAAACCTTAGAAATGATAAGTGCGAGATGTGCTCTCATTCGATAGTCTGAGTGGATTGATCTCGGCTAGACTCATGAGCACTTGATTACGAGATTTTAGTAATAGAAGCTTGAGTGGTCGGCGGGATGACTAGTTGAAGAGATGGTGGATCAGTGAATGACAGTTTCCCTAGATGTCCATCCTGGTATACTTATGTTACGATATATGATATGGTTGGAAACAAAGAAGAAGTCTCTGAAAAGAAAAGGAAAAATAGACCACCTATAACCGATAAGCGTGAAGCTACCCATAGGTGAGTATTAGGACCACCGTGAGGAGAAATGCTACCTTAAAGGGTAGGTGTGTCGAAAAAAAGAGAAAGAAAGAAAAGAAAAAAAAAAGTTCAAACAGAAAAGAAAGAAAAGAATGAGACGAAAGAAAAAAAGAAGAAAATCATATCATGTTGAGTACGGGGAAGTAATCACAGAGTATGATCAAGACATTTAGGTTGGTTAGACCCACTGATCCGATTCTTCGAGACAAAATCATCGAGTTGGCTTACTTAAGGATTAAGCTGCGAAAGAGCCTTGGCACACACACACTAGGAGTCTAGTTCAGATCACTCATTCAGACATGAATGAGTACTTTGAAGTACTTTAAAGGTTCTCTGAGTGTATTAAGTACTTTGAAGGTTCTCTGGTTTCGACACGATGCATCCGTTGAGGACGAAAATATGTTTAGCTATCAGGATTATCTCGTGAGAGGCAATACAGTATGTTGATGTGCAACATCACATCAGGAGATCTACATTGACCTAATGAAAGCAGCGAATGATAAAAAGATGAATCGAGACTAGGGGCGACCAGTCTGCCCTTTCTCATACAGCACGGTTCGGGAATGAACCGTCACATCAGCATCAATATCAGTTTTGGGGATGAGTCCCAGGGTTGAGGCCTGCATCATCAGTATCAGTTTTGGGGATGAGTCCCAAGGTTGACATCCACATCTGTATCAGTTTTGGGGAAGAGTCCCAGGGTTAAGCCCACACATCATCAGAATGTCGGGTATGGCACTCCGGGTATGGAGACCAATCGCGACACCTCGGGTATGGGTTTAGCATGTCGGGTATGGCACTCCGGGTATGGAGACACAACCGCGACACCTCGGTATGAGGTTTAGCACGACGGGTATGGCACTCCGGTATGGAGACACACCGCGACACCTCGGTATGAGGTTTAGCACGCCGGGTATGGCACTCCAGGTATGGAGACACAACAACGACACCTTGGGTATGAGGTTTAGCACACCGGGTATGGCACTCCGGGTATGGAGACACAACTGCGACCCTCGGGTATGGGTTTAGCACACCGGGTATGGCACTCCGAGTATGGAGACACAACTGCGACACCTCGGGTATGTGGTTTAGCACACCGGGTATGGCACTCTGGGTATGGAGACACAACCACGACACCTCGGGTATGAGGTTTAGCATGCCGGGTATGGCACAACCAGATCAACTCAATTCAAAGCAACAGGTAAGTCAAGCAGCAGCTGGCAAGCCAGGTAAGTGAAAAATACATTGCATAACTTTGATATGATTGTCATTGTCACACACTGCACAAGTCCCATCAAAGTGGGGGCGAGTGTAGGCACTGTATTTTTGCATATAAGTCCCGATGATGAGTCTCACATGGAGACACTACCTCGTTAAGTTGTGGAAGTCGCGGGAAATGGACGTCGGAAGGGAAGAGTCAGAAATCGACACCTTGTTGGATTTAATTCGTTTGCTTAACTTCTGGTTTGCTCGTTAAGCCTCTGTTTTAAACTTATCCTTAGCCCAAAACCCCCGCAAGTCACACACCAAGCCTACACATCACCAAGACACACACGAAGCCCACCAAAGAGCCCAAGTACACGCCCAATAAGACCAATTCCACGCCCGTCTCCTTCAAAATAACAAACCCACACATTAAACATATGTTGAAATTAAAACAAATCACCTTCCAAACTAAAAGATTCAAATTAAATTCCATAAACTATATTACTAATTAAATTAAATCCTTTTCCCAAATTAAAGAAATCAAATCAAATCAAATTAAATCATATTCCTAATTAAAAGAGATCAAATCAAATCAACCCAAATCATATCCCTAATTAATAGAATTTTCCTTATAGCACACTAATTAAAATATCCCCCCATATTTACACAATATTATTTCCATATTCCACATAAGGTAAACCTCAACCCATGCCTATAAAAAGAAGCCTAAACCAAACCTTAGAGGCCCTAGAGCATTCACGCCCCCCGTCACTCACATATTTCCATTTACTCACGCCTAAAGACCCCCTTAACACACGCCCCTGACTTTCACGCCTAAAGACCCCTCAACACGTCATTTGCCCTCATTCACCACTCACAACCCAAATAAGACTCACGTCCACTCACGATCAACTGCCCCCTCTAAACCATACACCCAACAGCCTTCCATTGCCGCAACATATCCCCTGAACCAGTCCTCAATTGCCGCAAATTGCCCAGCAAACTGCCTCCTAAAAATGCATAAAAACTGCCCCTTTTGATCACTGAAACCACCCAAAAACTGCACTGTTTTTCATCACTAAAATTGTCCTGAAATCTACCCTAAAACTACCGAAAATCAGCCCAGAAACTGCCCAAATAACCGCACAAATAGCAGCCCCAATACACCTCTATTGCCGCAAAACAGTAAGCCAAAACAGTCCCCAATTACCACAAAAACAGTGACAAAAAAAAATAGCAGCAAAATAGAGGAAACAACAGCCCAAAACAGCGAGGTAACGAAGGAAAACAACGAACCAGTAAATCAGAAAAGTTGCAAGCGTCAACCCTTCCGACAACCGTGTAATGCACTTCCAAGAGACGACTTAAGAGGTTAGACCTGAAGGCACCTTTTATTTATTTTTCCCGCAATTTCTTTCCGTTAGTTTCATTATTTATTCGCATGCGTATTATAGATTCATATAAGTTGTGGCCATGGGATGAATGAAATATGTGTTATCTCTTGCGGTATATCGGATGGAAACCCGGATGTAAATTCCGTAGCCGAATCTGAATGGACGGTAGTGCGGTCTGCACTTGGGATACAATGCCACGTACCGCTTGAGAGACGCACATATTTCGTGTCATCCGATCTTATGTTTATTTGTTGTTTATTAGAAATATTATGTTACTTTTATGCATGATTAGGTTGTTTAGTATGTTATTTTTTATGCATGATTAGTTTATTATTTCCAGCATGATTTAGTTATTTCTTTCGCATTAGGAACTTGATTATGTCTCTTCTACGTTTATGTTTAGATTATTATTATTTACATTGCCATGCTTAGTGATTTAATGTATGCATGAGATTGTGTGCTTGCCGTTATTCGACTTACTTTTATGTATACAAACTTAGATATGGGTATATGCAAACTTAGATGTAGGTTGTTGTTTCGTAGACTTGGTTATATTATTACATAAATCCGTTCATTATAAGTGGCATAAGTAAGAACCATTCCGAACCCAATGGTTTGAGGTCTTCCCTTGCGAGGGGTGAGTGCGGCCTTAAATCATTTTCCCAGTTCACACTGGGTGGCGACTCCATGTTTTATTCTCCGGTTTAAGTCCCCTGCGGGCTACTCCGTACTCCCAACCGGGCCCCGAGTCTGGAACAGCGTCACTGATTTCTGTGTCCTACAAGAAGAAGAAGAAGAATAATAATATAAGGAGAAAGAGAAGAATGAGAAGGAGAAGGAGATGAGAATAAGGAGAAGGCGAAGGAGAAGAAGGAGGAAGAGAAGGAGAAGACGAAGAGGAGGAGAAGAGAAGGAGAAGAATGAGAAGGAGAAGAAGAATGAGACCCGTGAGAAAAGATGAGAAGAAGAAGAAGAGAAGAAGGAGAATTCTCCAGCATCAGAAACTCCCTTCGAAGCCGCCGGACTCCCCCGAAGAAGCCTCCTCCTCCCGAAGCGCCGCCGGCCTCCGCCTCCGCTCCCTCCTCGAAGAAGAAAAGAAGACCGAAGAAGCCGAATCCTTCTCCTCGAAAAATGAGCTGCCCGCCTTCTCTCCTCCTCCTCCTCCCCCTCCTGCCCCTCCCCGCCCTCCTCCTCCCCTCCTTCAGCTTCGCCTCCTCCGCGCCCTCCTCCTGCCTCCTCCCCTCCTTCCCCCGGCTCCTTCTCCGCTGCTCCGGCGCCGTCGCCGGCGGCGCCGCCCCGGCGCCTGCGGCGCCGGCGCCTGCGCGCCGGCGCCGGCCCCGCCGGCGCCTGCGCCTGCGCCTGCTCCGCCGCCGCCGCCCCCTTCGCCGTCGCCGCCGCCGCCTGCCTCCCCGCTCCCCCGCCGCCGCCGCCGCCGCCGCCGCCTCGCCGCCGCCGCGCCGGCGCCCGCGAAGCCTCCTCGCCGCCGCCGCCGCCGCCGCCCCCGCTGCGCCTGCCCCGCCGGCGCCGGGCCGCCGGCGCCTGCGCCGCCTGCGCCTGCGCCGCCCGCTCCGGCCGCGCGCCTGCGCCCGAGCCGCCTGCGCCTGCGCCGCCTCCGCCTCCGCCTCCTCCGCCGCCGCCGCCGCCGCCGCCGCCGCCGCCTCCTCCGCCGCCAGCCGCCGCCCGCCGCCGCCTCCGCGCCTGCGCCGCCCGCCGCCGCCGCCGCCCCCGCCCTCCTCCGCCGCCCGCCTGCTCCGCCGTCGGCGTGCGTCGGCGGCGGCTGCTGGGCGGCGTCGCCGCCGCCGGCGTCTCCGCCGCCTTCCGCCTCGCTGCTCCGCCGCCGCCGCCCCCCCCGCCGCCCCCCCCCCGCGCCTGCGCCGCCGGCTGACTCCTCCTTCCCGCCGCCGCCGCCCCCTCCGCCGCCTCCGCCGCCCGAAGCCCTGCCCGAACGAAGCCCCCAAGCAAAAGAAAGCCGACAGAAAGCGTGCCCCTCCCACCCTTTCCCTAATCTCGCCGCGGCTTGGCAACCATTGTGAAAGAAAGAAAGAAAGAAAGAAAGAAAGAAGAGAAGAGGGGGCAATACCAAATTTCCATAATATAGACGAGGCTTGGCAACCATTGTGAGCTTGTGGAGAGAAGAAAGTCAAGATAATAAGGTAAAGAATCTTGACCCAAATTCTAAGTTATGAGATGGTGATAAAATGATGTTATGGTAGTTTTATTGACATGCTAGTAATTGCATTGAGGTAGATAATAAACTAAGAAAATGATTTTATTGAAGGATATCAAGACTTAATAATCTTAAGTAATAATTTAAGTTGAAATTCCTGACTTAAAGGCTATTAGGGTAGTGGTATTTGGAGTATGAAGAATGAATGAGATAGTTTAAGGGTTGTTTGTGCAAAAATGTTAGTGTGGAAGTGTAAAAATGTGTTTGGAGCAAGTTAGACATGGAAGAGTTGGTATTAGGCCCTGAAACTAGCCTTGCATCATGATGTTGGTTTCTAGATTAGGTCCCAAGATCATGAAATCAAGCAATGAAACAAGTGAATACACATCAAAGAAGGTGCAGAATATACTCACATTGACCGGATCTTGCGACGCGAAGAAGACAACTCCTCCAAGAAGCTTGGCAGTGGCTCTTCTAGCTCGTGGACTGCTCGGTTTGGGCTGTGAAACTCCTCCCAGAATTCGTCCATTGATGACTCTATAGAAGCTCCAAGCTTTAAGCTTCAAAATCGGTTTCCAAGCTCAAAGGTTCACTGCCCTATCACCTTAGTATTGACCCAAGTGTGTGCTAGCACCTTTGTTTTGCCACAAAACACTCTCACAAGCTTCTCTTTTTCATTCGGTCGAACCAGAAAAATGGAGAAGAGAGAAGTGGCTCAAAGCCGAGAGGGAGAGAAAAGAGAGGGAAGAAGGGTTTCACGTAAAACCGTGAATGGGAGAGAGAAAAAGAAAAAAAATGTTTTATATATTTTGATTTTCCAAAAATCAAAATAACAAATACACAAATCATTTTCAAAAGTCAAAAAGCAAAACCAATAAATGCTTTTTCAACTACGACATTAATCACTCAAATCAATCAATCAAATTGTCACATTACTCAAAGTGACATGTGATTTGACGCTTGATGTGACTTGCGATTAGACGCTTGATGTTACTCGCGTGCCGCATTCGAATTCGAAATGCCAATGCGCTCGCAATCACACTCGGGCTCAGGTTCGCTAATTCTGAATTAACGAATTTTCCGTTGCGACGCAATTAAACGATTACGCCTAGCGAAATCACTATTCACGTCGCTAATGAATTAATTCTAAATTAATTCGTTCGCCCGAATTAAAATATAATTTCAATTCCGCATCGAAATCCAATTTCGCATAATATATCAAATATATTATTTTAATGATTAATTCCAAATTAATCGTTCTCTCTATTTAATTAATATTTTATCCCAGATAAAAATATCTCCATAATTAATCCCAGATTAATTTTCTTTCTCATCTAATTAATCCCAGATTAATTAAAGTGCGAGTCATACGTCATCGGTGAATCTTCGGGAAGCGACTCATGAGATCCCCGGATATGTTGGCAGTAAATAAGGTCGTCGGACTATCCGAACACGTAAGTACCTAGTACTACGTTTGTACCGATTTATAAGACAAGGTTGGCCTCTAGCAAAGCGCCATGCCTACCCAATTCTCCGGAAATATCCTTACAGAAATAAAGGATCTATATCAAGTGTAGTTTACCGTAGTATTGTGTATGTCGATCCAGTATCGGATGTTCACGTGCTAGGCCTGGGGCTGGAATTGTGTCTGCCCCGTACGAAGCTCTATAATCGGATATACATGACCTAGTTATAATATCCTGATAGCTCGAGCATTTAAGAGAATGAGTTCCGTATCCTATGTGACCATCATCTTCATATGACTGGAGTGATACTTCCGTCTTAACATCACACCCAACACACTACGATTCTCAATATACCCAGCATTGGCATACACAGAACCTGTTAAAGCCCTGGACGACCTCAACCAAAGTATATTGATTGTCGCAAGTATTAGCGGTGCAAGTCTCATGTTAAGACCAAATACACCTACCCTGATTGCAGACTCCCATAGACACATAGTCATACTACCAATGGGATTCCGCAGGGGTCTATCCAGAGCGAAGCTGTTTCCCGTACCTTCGGTAAAACACAACCTCCTATCACACTTGCATGAGTATCCTATACCCAAATATATGAGAACTATGATGGTGTGCCCTCACAACGCGCACAAGTGTAATACTAGTCTTTTACGTATATGTCGATGTCCAATCTCGAAAATACTCTGACTAGGGATATTTAATGATTTATCCTTCGTGGACTGATACTGTCTCATATCATTCTCTGTCCAGGAAAAAATCACAGGGACCTCCTATCATTTATACATCTAGGTGATCTAATCACAAATGATAAGAGTGCAATCTCATTTGTCACATAGTTAATTTGTACAACAACACCGTGATTTGTACAAATAGTGACGCTATGGGTCATAATTGTCCAACAATCTCCCACTTGGCCTATAGCCAGTCACTCGAGTGCTTGACACCCGAACTATGTACGGTTGGCTCAAATTGCCGAGAAAAGCTTTCGTCAGCGGATTTACATGATTATCATCTAGTGCGATTTATTCGATCATCACATCGCCACGATGTATGATCCGAACGAATCAGATGAATATCGAAGTATTTATCTGGATCGTTGATGAGACCATTAATTCTTAAGCATGTGCTGATTCCTAGCTCGGCTGCTAATAGAACTGTATCTAATCTAATTAGATTTGTTATCGACCCAAATGGCTTCTATTGCTGCCTCAGCTGCAGCAATAACCCGCATTTGTTGTTTATTCGGTAACAGTATCTTGCTTGGAAGATTTCCAGCTCACTGTACCGTTATTCTATCTTTTATAGTACCGTTGTTACGACTTATAGTCGTTATCATGAAAGCCAAGCTTTCACCGATTATATTATGGGAATATCATTTCCAAGAAATGATATATCATCATTAAACAGGAAATTCACTGTCAGTGCGCTCCCACTAACCTCCTTATATACACAAGAATTATTTTCGTTTTGAATTAAATCATAAACTATTATGATTACATCAAAACGACAATTCCAAGAACCTAATGCTTGCTTCAATCCAAACATGGATCGAATAACCTGCAAACCTAGTTTACTTGTTATGGTTCGACAAAACCGTCAAGATGTTGTAAACATCTTCTGAAAGGTTTCCGTTAAGGAAAGCGGTTTTGGCATTCAGCTGCCACATTTCATAAATGAAACATGCAGCATCAGCAAGCTTTGTCGAAATGGATTTACCATGGAAACAGGTAAAAGGTTTCGTCGCAATCAACACAATGTTGATAACTCTACCTTTTCGCTATAAGCCTAGCTTAGTATGTTGGTATGTTGCCATCCATGTATGTCTTCCTTGAAGACTTATATAGTACCAATAGGCATAATGCCTTGCGGTACATCAACTAGTGTATAAACATAGTTGGTATACATGGAATCCACTTCGAACTTTATGGCACTTTGCCATAATAGGGAGTCGATACCTTGTATCACTTCCTATACGTAGTAGTTGGTATTCCTCAAAAGATTGACATCTTTTAGAGGTGAGATCAGAAACCCATACCCTAGGTTGTTTTCTGATTCTCTCCAACCTACGTGGTTCTTGTGTATTCGAAGATTATTGGTGTAGTTTCATTAGGATTCGACGCCTGGAATTGTATTACCCCGATTTTCATCGAGTTTTACTATCATCCCACTTACCATTGCATATCGGCATTCCTCTTAGGAAAACCGCATGGTGAGCAACAATCTAATTGTTCTCTCGTGAGTTGTATAAGTACAATACTTATGGTATCCCTAGGATAAGCTACATTTGGCACTTATCCAATTTGGGTTTTAGTTTGGTATCATCCAAACGTATGCCTAGCATCCCAAATCATCAGGAGTGAGAAACCTGGTTTGTTTCCCGTGCATATCTAATATGTTATCTGTCAAACAGATTTTATGGAACCTTATTCTAAATAAGTTCTTGCACTTGTTAAAGCTTATCCGTTGAAGGAAATGGTAGCTCAGAGCGACTCATGATTAACCTTATCATGTCCAACAAAATTCGGTCTCTCAATTCGGACATACCGTCAAACTGACGTGTTCTGGGAGGAATCATCATTGAAAGAATACTATACTCTTTCAAGTATATGAGAAACTTATTTCTTAAGTATTTTCTATCATGGTCTAACCGTGATGGTTTAATACTTTAGCCGATCTGTTTGTCTATTTCGTGTCGAAACTTTAAAAGTTTCCGATTTGTGTTTCAAAAGAAACATGTAACCATGACGCGATGCCACATCCGTAAAGTTCACGAAATATTGATATCCACATCTAGCCTAGCTAGACATGGGCCCACTTACTTCACTATGAATTAGGGCTAACAAATCGGTGGCACTGGCACTTTTACCAAGTAAATAGTGTTTTAGGTACTTTGCCCAATAAACTAGATTCGTAGACTTTATTTGAATAGAATCAAATTAGTCATAGTACCCACTCTTCGAAAGTGTGGATATACGATTCCTGTTTAATAGTGTCCCTGACAACAATGCCACAATTATTTTCTTAATTGATCAAATTAGTTTGAGCTATTTATTTGTCATGTTATATATTTGAGATATTATTTATATTCAAAATATAAATTCTGTTATTCACATCTAATGTGTTTATCTCAATATCATCTTTATACAATAAAACACTTTAGTGTTATAGAATATAAAGGTATATCCGCAACGGATTATACACTGATATAGAGATAATGTTTCTAGTCAAACTAGTTACATTATAACAGTTTCCTAATTTACGTACATACCAAAGGGTAGTTCCTAAACTTAGGTACCTTCGGTTAAAACAGCGACTTTCGTCCCATTTTCAATTCGCAGATAAATCTCTATTGAAGTCAGTATCCTGTTCAAAACAGATTCTGAACATCAATACTTATATTTATATATCACACTAAGTATTTAAAATCCAATTTTAATACTAGTAGTGAACATATTTATGACAAACATATTTGAAGTCAGAGCCTTGCTCGTCTTCAATTCCTTCATGTCTGCTTTGTCCAAACGGCAGTCACGCTTCTGATATCCCGTTTGCCATAATTAGCAGACATTTTTGGATATGTCATTTTATCTTCCTAAAAGATTATAATGATTTTGCCTTTGCCCTTTTCAACATTCCAGTAGCATTTGGCCAAGCCTCGGGTTTCTAGAATATCGAAGTAAGGTGCGCCTTGCGCTACTTGCCTAATTGCAAAGTTTGACTTTGTCTCATTGAGAATAGTCATTAATTCTCCAAGAATTATTTATTGCAATTTAGTATTTCAAAGATCTATGAAAATCCTTCAATTTCATTATCATACTTTAAGGATCTAATCCTTAATTCTGATTCAGAAATTAAGGAGTCTATTTGACAAGTATAATGGATTAAGCACTAAAGTTATCATTAATGAATATTCCAAATATCATGTTCCACTAATTTGCTTAACTCTGAGCTTAGGCTTAATATGTTATTTTATCAAATAAAGTAATTTATTATTTTCTAGGACCATCCTGAAATTTAATTCCCAATTTGAAAATTAAAGTCGTTCAAATACATTTTCACCCAGGATTATGTTTTAAACACTAATCTTTCATTTTTATCTTGATTCTAATAGTCCAACTATTTAATCAACGATTTGTGGTACTATATTATATTGATTATTATAGTCCAACTATACAATAAAATATAATTTAAATCAATTAACCTCAATTACATTGATTACTATAATCCAATTATAAAATCAACTGTAAATTGAAATTAATTAATTCAAATATATTGATTACTATAATCCAATTATATAATCAACTATAATACAGTCCAACTGTTAATTAAAACAACAATTTAAATATTAGTCCAACTAACATTTAATCTAACCACGAAATAATTTTTTATTGAGCGCGTATGGCAAGTAATTAAACGAATATTGCAAATTCAATTATTGCCTCCCACTATTTTTCGGCGAGCCTCTAACCCTCTTTCAAGTACTCGGGAAACCGTGTTTCCTAGTGGGCTAGGATCCCGTTAAATATCACACAATCTTGACTTTGGCAACAAATTGTATGATAATTAACTAGGTAGATCTCTAAGATCGATTAGATCCAATCCAATTCCTAGATCCGGTAGGGGGACATCCAAGTCCAAAACATATATCTTATATATGCCAATACATCCAATGTATTGCCTAACCTTTTTCCTTTGAATCAACTAAGCCTTGGCTTTGGCACAACAAACTTAGTGATCCCAGTCAAGCGCGACCCATTGACCATGGAAAGCTTCGTAATCAATGTCGATGGACAAGAAGTGGTCTTGACTTTGGCCAACAAACCACAACTTGGACAAGACACTGATATGGAATAAAGCCTTCATAATTCAAACACATCTTCGACAGACAAAGGCATTGACTTGGCCAACACAACCAATGTCGTCTCGGATCTTGAGTTAGTATCACTCAATGGAAGGAAAAATGCTTAATATTATTTGAGGGTTTTTCGCGTGTAAATTGGCAACCAATTTATTATCTTTGTTAAGGTCTCATCATCATACACCCTTAAACATGCATTCTAAACACATAATAAAGCGCATATGAAAATTAATAATGATATGCGGATGGATACTTTACATTGATCCTAGATCAAATCTCTCTTTTTCTCTCTCCAGCTAGCACATGTATTTACTTCTACCCGTTACACTACACTTCTAAAGAAACCTCATTTTCTATGAGGGGAATAGGTGAGAAGAGAATACAAAGAGTATGGAGGTGATAAGGCTGGACACGCAGGTCCAATTAATAAATCAAATTTATTACAATTTCTAAAATTGCCCCACCCATCTATTATCCATCTGATATACATTATTCATGCATCGCAACCATGTATTCACACAAGCATGTTATCAATCAATCTAATCAAATTAATTAATCTGATAATTAGTGATCATCCAATGTTCAAACAACGATTTGATTTTGCTCGAGTCAAACTCGTTTTTGCGAATAAGTACTCAAAGTACGAATTCTTGAATTAAATTAAACTACAAAATTAAATGCAATTCAATTTGTATTTAATACTAATTCACTATTTAATTCCAAATTAAATATTACACCTTTTTAACGAACCTTTACGACTTAAATTCCAAATTCAATCGTAACGGGTCTCAAAGCCCGATTAACGTCCAACGTTTATTTAATTAAAGTCCAATGGGCTTTTAATTAATTTCTTTAAGGCGTGGACTTTTGGTCAACTCGGGTCAAACTGATAACCAAAGTCCAATCCGGGAGTTACCCCATAAGCCCAGAAATCAATCTTGGCCCATTAGGCCCAATAAAATAATTAAGGTCCATTAAGTCATAATTGGACTTTATGGATTTGGTTTTGGGCCCAATTGGATCCAACCAAATTGGCCTAAACCTAACTTGGTACAACCAAGCCCAAAAGCCCAATTACAACCTATAAGGCCCAAATCCAATTTCAAGCCCAATTAATTAACTTATAAAATTCCAAATTCTATAATTAATTAACCTAAGTGTAATACACAATTAATTACCCAATTAACATTTCTAAAACATCAATTAGCCTAATTAATCATGCACTTGTACATCAAATTGTGTCCAACACAATTAAATCAAAATCAAACCCAATTTACATGTTTAAAGTCTCGGCAATTGGGGGTTTTTCCAATCCGATTCGGTTTCAATCCAATTGAATCCACAATCATCATTTCCCAAATCAATTCAACTCATCCAATGAATCAAAAACAAAAAATCACAATGAATTTCATGTTACATTGAATTCGGCCAAGCCAACTTTTAAAGGGAAAATTGTTCCAAATCAAAATTCAATCCAATTGAACTTCAAAACAACATTACCATATTGTTTTAAGTCATCCAATGATCAAACAAACAAAAATTACCAAGACATTAGGGCTTATAATTTTCAGCCAAGCCTTCAATTTGGGGGAAAATTGATCCAATCCAATTATCTTGAAATTGATCATGCACAACATCAATTCAACCTCATTCAAGCATACTTAATCAAACAATTCAACCAATTCATGCTCAAATCGAGTTTACCAAATTTTAACCCTAAAATTTTCATGCTTGAACAAAGCTCAAGAAACCATTGTTGGTTTCTAGATTAGGTCCCAAGATCATGAAATCAAGCAATGAAACAAGTGAATACACATCAAAGGAGGTGCAGAATATTGTTACGTGTATGCATGCATGCATGAATGAATTTTCTATTCCGTTAGGTTAGGTCTTCTGCCAGTCCTCCTGGTGATCGCTCGACCTTTTCTTCCTTAGGCGAAATACTGCTTCAATCTATCCATATTGATCGGCTTGGTGAACTCGTTCCCTTCCAAATCTGACAGTCTCACTGCCCCTATTTCCCACTTTCTGAATGGCTATCTTATCTTTTCTACTTGTTTCTTTTGAGGATTCCCCTTGTTCTAGATATCACTGAGTATCACAGTACCGAGGTTTAATGTCTTTGTCAAATGAACTCATGTTACAGGAAGAGGCTTAGGCAAGTAAATGAAATGAATGTCTTTATTATCGTTGAGAAAAAGAGTTCGAACAAGTAAACAAAATCAATGTCTTTATTTAAAAATGATGGATCAAATAGACTATGAGGAATAGCTTCATCATCTGCCACACTGCCTTTTTCCTCGGCCTATGGTTCTTCACTGTCATCCATGTAAGAAGCTTGGTGGTTGAGGGTTTGGAGGACAAAACTTTCGGGCAATCCAGAGTTGATCATGTAGGTGGGTGGTGGAACGGAGTGGTAGTTTGGTAGAGGGTTGGTGTGTGTGCTAGGCTGTTCTTTTCCTGGGTCGGGTATTTTATGGGAATATATGAGATCTTGAATTTCATGCCTGAGGCGGGTGCAGTTTTCGGTGTCAGGGCTATGTAGCTGGTGGAAATGACAATAAAGGTTCACATTTATGTGTGGCGGTGGGGGGTGTGGAAGTGGTTTGCCTTCTAAGGGTTTCAAGAGTCCTTGTCCCTGTAACTTTTCAAACACCTTCGACAAAGGTCTACCAAGGTTGGAGAATTGCATGTTCTTGATGGCAGCGACTTCGGCAGCAGCGGGCTTGGTCTCAGAATGCCCCCCAAAAGTCATCATATTCTGGCCATAGAACTTTCTGTTCTCAGCTTCTTCTTCTTCAAAATCCATGACAATCTCCCTCAACTGTCGAAAATCTGCAATCATGGAGGTCATTCTCCTCAACTTGCCATAAATGGAGGGTTTGGTGCCCTTGATGATCATTTTGATTTGGTCCTTCTCTGAGGGCCGAGTCTGCATCTTCAGAAGCTGGCTTCTCCAGCGGTCTACATACTCCTTGAAGCTTTCTTTCGGCTTCTGCTTAGTGTTCTCCAAATCACGGAGTGACAAATCAATCTCCAAGTCTGTAACATACTGTTTCATAAATGCATCTGTCAATTCCCTCCAATCCTCATTAACCTTACTTTCAAGGCTATGGCACCACCTTACATGTGCCCCCTCGAGTGACATCCCAAACATTTTCTGAACTTGGCGCTGTGTCAGGCCCACTGAACTCATAACTGACACATATTGTCGGAGAAATACCCTCGGGTCCCCATTCCCATTGAATTTGGCCATATCAGGCATTTTGAACTGAGCTAGCAGCTGTTCTTCAAAAGTCATTGCTTCATAATCTAGCAACTCTTCGTGTTTACCCCTCATTTTGCAGGTAACCATTTCTACTGATCCCGAAGCTTCTGAAATTCTGCCTGAGACCCAATCATTCTTTCTTTCGCATATTCTTCCATGTCATCATCAAAAGTGGGGATATCATCCCCCAACCCATTCAGAGGCTCCTCACGCCTCACATTCTTAGAATTTCCCCCAGCACAGGGTACAGCCATACCAGCCACAACAGTAGTCAAGGCTTGCAACTGTTCGGTAATTTTGGCGAAACCGTTTTCCAACTGATCTATCTGGGATACCTCGTTATCGGATGTACTCATATCTTTTACCGGTCTTTTAGTGAGTCTTCCCTCTTTCCTAACCCAACAGGAATCTATGATGTCTTTTATAGACATAGAGGGTGTTAACAGGATATATGTATGCATGAGATGAATGAGATGCATGCGATACAAGGAATATATCAATTCATTAAAATTTTCACATAAATCGGCTCATCATCATTATTGAAGCTTTTGGGCTAACTGTCATAGGAGTGAACTCATCCCAGTTTAAATGGCCCAATAAGTTCACATCTCATGGCAACAAGTCCAACCGTATCCAAATGATAATGTTCTTAAACACAAACATATAATGGCCCATTGGCGTTTTAGAAGCTTTTTGGCCCAATCGTCATAAGATACGTTCTTTTCCCAGTTTAAATGGCCCAACAAGCCCATACCTCATGACAAAAGGTCCGAATGGATCCAAACGACAATGTTCCCAAACACAAGCATATAGAAATAATTTCTACAGAGTGGCCCATCAACATTTCAGAAAATTTTGGCCCAATTGTCATAGGATACGAACTCGTCCCAATTTAAATGGCCCAACAAGTTCGCATTTCTGACAAGAAGTCCAACTGGATCCATATTATGATGGTCCAAAACATAAACATAAGGAAATAATTTCTACTAGTTCTACGACTAAGGTTCACATGTGGGTTTACGGGAGTGCGGACAAAGGCTCTCGCTGATGAAGGATTACCCACAACTAGGACTCCACACTCAAGGGTTCGAGCGACCAAGTGAGCGCACCTTTTTTATACCTTACGGTACGTGCCAACGAGTTATGGTGTGTGACTGACTGTCAAATGGATTTCCCGTTGTAGATTATCCAAAGGGAGGACGGAGCGAACTCTCTTAAAAACCCAATCCTCTTAGGCTCTTATCGCTTGGTGACAGGAATAAACAACGAGTCCTCCAAATTAGTCCATCACAGTAAGCTACGAGTAGATGATTATCTAGGTGCCTCCACAGTTTTTCCTTATAGAAAGGTAGTGAATGAAGGAAGACACCAAACCATTAACCAGCCTTAAAAGTGCCTTTGATTAAGCCCCTTTTAACCCACAGTAGACATAGTTAATTAAAGCACAAATCCAAACATTACAAGACATTATTTCGGGGCCGATTCTCTATCCCAGTGGATTCGCCAGACTGTGGGAACACAGAAACTGGGTGACGCATGCTGTTCCGGGCTCGCGGCCCGGTTGGGAGTACAGAGTAGCCCGTGGGGGACTAAACCATAGAATAATGGAGTCGCCACCCGGTGTGAACCGGGACAAAGATTTAAGGCCGCACTCACCCCTCGCAAGGGAAGACCTCAAACCGTTGGGTTCGGAATGGTCCCTTACTTATGCCACTTGTAATGAAATGATTGGTGCAATAATTTAACCAAGCCTAAGCAACATATTTCCAAGAGTATTCTACTTTTAAATTCACATGCATGAAAGTAATCATCATAACGACGAACATGCAATAGCACACAGCAATCTCATGAACATACTTTGATCATATAATGCGGGAAACAAAGAACAACCTAAACATAATGCAAATTCCAAACGCAAAATGAATGACAAATCATGCTTGAAAATGAACAACTAAATAGGCTAAATCATGCTTAAGAACCAAGTAACATACTAACGGCCTAATCATGCTTGAATACCATCTCATGAACATATCAAATAGGTAAATGTAGAGATACAAATAGTATGATTGATTACATGATACAAGAGAAATCACCTAAGAAACAATTATGCATGACATGTGATGGAAAGGACTCAGTTCAGTGTATGCGCGTTCGTGTAGCATTCGAAAACACGTTCGAATGGTAAACAGAAGGTTCGCATTCGTATAGCATTTGAGAATGTGTTTGAACGGGACAGAACCTGATGAAACAAAACATATTCGCATTCGAGTAGCGTTCGTAAATGCATTCGAACGGTAAACAGAAGGTTCCCGTTCGTAGAGCATTTGATAACACGTTCGAACGGGAACAGACCTGATGCATGATAAAACAAAGGAAATATGTGCGAGTTCGAGTAGCGTTAGTAAATGCGTTCGAATAGTAAACAGAAGGTTCGCGTTCATGTAGCGATTAAGAACGCGTTCGAACGGGACTGGACCTGATGAAACAAAATGCATTCATGTTCTCGTAGAGTTCGTAAACGCGTTCGAATGGTAAACAGAAGGTTCACGTTAGTATAGCGTTTGAGAATGCTTTCGAACGGGACCAGACCTGATGCATGATAGACGACGCAACACATACATAGATAAGCAAATCCACAATGTAGGACCCCGTGTGCCTGATTGAACTCGTTCCCATTCAATCAAGCATACCTCATCCGGCGCGGCAAAACATCGTGGTAAAGGTAGCCTTTAGGCGTTTTCCCTCGAATTGAGGACCTTTAATCCACCCTAGTTAGCCCATGCGCATTAGAGTGAAATACATGTATAAATAGAACAATGATATGCATAAAGTCAATGACATAACAAAAAGCGCGGCAAAACATCGTGGTAAGGTAGCCTTCAGGCATTTTCCCTCGAATAAAGGACCTTTAATCCACCCTAGTTAGCCCATGCGCATTACATCACAATGCATAGAAAGTAAAGACAACGATATAGGACTTCGTATGCTCGGTTGAACATATCTCACTTCCAACCAAACATACTTTGTCCGGCGTGGCAAAGTATTGGCGTAAAGGTAGCCTTTTGGCCTTTTCTTCCCTCAAATGGAAAACCCTTAGACCAATATGCTAAGTCCATGCGCATCACATCATCAACACACGAACAAACCACAAACATAAAGTAAAAATGGTGAAACATAAGATGCGGATAATAAACAATCAAGATAAAATAAAGGGAGATATGTGCCGTTTACTCAAGTGGTACGTGGAGTTTTATCCCAAGTACAGACTGCACTACCGTCCATTCAGATTTGACTACGGAATTTACGTCTGGGTTTCCATCCTATATACCACAAGAGACGACACATTTTCCCTTTCATTCAAATGCCACAACATGCATCCATAAATGACTCTCATGCGAATAAAACAATTAAAAGACGAATGATAATAAATAGAAAAAGTGCCCTCAGGTCTAACCTTTTAAATCACTTCTCAGATGTACGGTACACGATCGTCGAAAGGGCTAATACTCCGCAACTCCTCCGGTTCACTGGTTCACTGCTCTCATTCATTGTCTCACTATTTTGAGTCGTCGTTCTCCATGTTTTGCTGCTGTTTTTACTGTATTTCACTGCTATTTCGGTGAGGTTTTCTGGTCACTGTTTCAGGTATTTTAGGCCACTATTTTGGGGTATTTGGGCTGCTGTTTTGGTGATGTTAAGGGTTGCGATTTTGGTGGTGTTAAGGGCTGTATGGGGTTAATATTTTCGGTGGTTTAGGGGGATTTCTTGTGTGAATGAGCGAGGGTGTTAATGCCTTGTAGAATTTTTGAGGTTTGTATGAATGTGCTAGCCCCTTGGATGTGTGGTGGAGGCTTCTTTTTATAGGCAAAGGCTAGGGTTAAATCTTATTCAAAAAGGAATAAATCAATTAGTGTTTTACAAGGAAAATCTAATATTTGATTGGGGGACATGTCTTGGATAGATGAGGAATATGATATATTTAATTTATTTTGTTTAGGAATGAGATTTTTTTAATTTGGTATATGATTTTTAGATTTTATTTAATTCCCCATGTGTTAAATATGCATTTTATTAATTTGGATGTGTTTTATGGGCTTTGGTGGGCTAATTGGGCTTGGTTGTGAGGCTAGCAGCAAAACTAGAAATACCGACACCGTTAGAACGCCGCTTCGAATGATACAAGAACGCCTGTAATCTGCTTGACGTTCGAACGTGGTCACGAACGCAGCACGAACGAAAACAGTGAACTTGTGAAATGAATCTGATGACATAAAGACCGGCGTAAACACACACGTATAACGCAAGCGCACGTATCGTTCAAGTAGTATAAAAATATCGATCCCACGAGGACTTAATTCCTACTGTTGTTATTAATTATTGAATCTATTTATTTACAAATATCTAATTAAATAGAGAAGAGAATGATTGTTTGATTGATTGAATGTGGTTTTGCACAATAAATAAATAAATAAAAAGACAAAAGAAAATACTAAGGAAAATAACAAAAGACACAAAGATCTAGGGTTGTAATTTCTTTTAATATCATTTTAAAGATGAAGTGGTTATCTTACAGTTGGGTAATATATTGATTTATTAACCTGGAACACTAATTTATATAAAAGCCTCTTCCGATGGTCAATTTCAAATACCTAGTATAATCCAATTGAACCATATGTCTATGTCAACCAAATTACCTAGATTCATTAAGATTAAGTTCCAATTATGGCTACCCCCGCCCGACAGGTATATTCCTATCCTGTAAGGAAATCTATTAAAAGGGTTATCTATCCTCAAGGAAGATCGTGGGTTATTGAGTCTAAGGTCTTAAACTTAAAATCCCTATGTCTAGTTAATTTTAAGTTTACCTAATCAATTTTATTAATGGCCAGTTAATAAAAAGCATTAAGATTAAGACTCAGTAAATAAATCTTTAAATTACCCAACCTATAATCTAACCCCTTATAAACCGGTTATATTGAAATTCATCACAACCCTAGATACTAACTTAGTTACAATACATAGCTATGGCTAATGAAAACTTAAAAGACATAAAATAAAAAAGCTAAAAAGTAACTGCGAGAAAGTAAAAGCGGGAAAGTAAATGAAAATAAACTGCCAAGATAAAAGGAATTACTTTTACTAATTACTAACTTAGATATCTCCCTTAGTATAACATAATCACTTGTGAGATTAAAACCAACCGACCAATCTGGCGGTATCCTGATTAAGTCAAGTTAAGTCCGACCAGCCATAAAGGCGGTAAAATTTGTCCATGAACCTGCCATGTAGGCGATAAAGAAATAACCAGCCATAAAGGCGGAACCAAAATTAAATTACCAACCGACCAATCTGGTGGTATCCTTGCTTAGTCAGGTTTAACAGTTTAAATTAAATAGCCCACCGACCAATATAGCGGTATTCCTTTTTAAGTCAAATTTTAGAATAGTGAATATGTTTTGTCTAAGGGAGATTAATCTAAGATAGTAACAGTAAAAGAATTACCTTTCACCTTGGCAGAGGGAAGTTACCTCCTCATGGTTGAAAAATAAAAACTGAAAAGTAAAGAAAGGAAAGTGTTATGCGTAAAAGTAAATTACGGAAAGTAAAACTGAAAAGTAAAGAAAAGAAAGTGTGAAAATGAAAATTAATTACTGAAAACTAAAAATAAACAAACTAGATACAATCTTTTTATTTTTCATTAAGGATTTCAAAGAAGAAAGTATGAATTTTACAAATGAAATGGCTTGGTATTTATAGGCAAAATTTTGCCACCATCAAATCATCCATCAAATTCTCCACCAAATCCATTATTAATTTCTCCACTAATTACTCCACCAAATCCATAATTGCTCCACTAATTGCTTATCTTGTTTGGTGTTGATTTGATAATTTTTATTAATTATTAATTATTAATATTTTGCTTTGAAAATGATTGATAATGACTTTTAATAATTATACTCCATACACTTCTGGATGGTTCATCAATTTCGGTCATGAAATCATCAGAATTCGAAAATAGTTTCTCATTGAAAGTTGTAGAAATTTGAGTCTTCTTTAATCTGGCACTTGAATCAGCTCAATCCTATATCTGAGTAAAAAGTTAAGTCCAAAATACGACAGATGCGCAAAACTCGAATTTCCAAAACTGCACTTCGTCAAAACGCCCTTTCAAGTTTCCAATCTCCAAAATTAAAATATCAAGTCCAATAATTGCCATTAATTGACCCAAATTTCATCCTAAATGATTTCATTGAGTCCCATATTATTTTATCTGTAAAATAAAATAAAACATATCAAAACGTTCCTCAAACCCGAGAAACTAAACAAAATATTAAGTAAAAGGGGCGGTAAATATTGATATATTTTCCGCTCATCACACCCCCAAACCTAAGATTTTGCTAGTCCTCGAGCAAAACAACAAAATAAAATTAAAATTAAACTAAGCCACTTTCGTAGGGATCACGGTTGCATTTAGCGTATGCAACAAGCCTTTAAACCCCTAGGTGTCCCTAGTGGACGAGTTATAGTCTCGTGAGGGCTTACAGCAACGATACCCACAAACGTTTTACAAAAGTAAAAAGATAATAAAACTAATGCACACAAAAGCAAAAAGACAAGAGAAAAGAGAATAAAGATGTTAGTGACTAATCATGTGAAACTTCTACTACAAGTTTCTAGTTGTTTTGTTTCTTTCTAAATTACTAAATAAGTAAATTCTCCGATTATTTTTACCATTCTTCATATACACATCTCATTTCTTAAGCTTTATAATTTGCCTTCAAAAATATTTACACGTTTTGTGTCATGACTTAGTTACACGTTTCTAAAAATATTTGATATGAAAGATTCACAAAACTATATTCTCTACACATAACTATACACATCTCATTTCTTAAGCTTTATAATTTGCCTTCAACTATTCACAAAAATTGCAAATAATTGATTAGCAAATTGTGTCTGACACATTACCTCTAAAGGTCACTAAAGCCAACAAATGTCATTATCAGATAAACAAATACCTAATGGGATTTTCTTAATGCCAGTAAAGAATCTCGAAACATTAACCATTTCATGTCAATTTTTACTGCAAAAGAAAATTATTCTCTCTAGTCCATTATATCCTAAACCGGATATCCATTTAGATTACCTATCGTGACTTAGTAACTAAGTCACTAACCATCTTAATTTTCCAAGAAAATTGGAACAATAGTTCCCAATAGTTTAGACTAATCTAATTATATCTATGTCTAGAGATATCTAGAACTTATTCTAGAAAACTGCAACCTTAAGTCATGTCAAAAAACATATATAAATAATATGCATGCCGTGGAATATAAGTTTAATTCTATATACATAATAGAATAAAGGAAACATAAGCGGTAATTTTCATAATATTAAAGACTGCCTTAGTTATGGAATTTTGAACCAAGCAGTGCCTCCCACTATTTTACATAATACCATAACCTCCAATAGAAATAGAAAATGGAATTATTAAATTGAATTACATAGTGAGAGGTGGACCCCATGAATATATTTCGACTCACAGCTTTGGCACGTTCTCGCCTACGTATATTCACAGGTAGAAAACTTATCGTCAATCACACTCACTGTGACTCCTAATTTTGGTTCTAACCATTTCTCGTTGTGACAGATTTGGCATGTTCACAGGAGGCGTATCAAGGCTTCACTTGTCAATGACAAACTCAAGCTACCGATATAATCTTGACAGCTTTGGCACGTCCAGGAATCCACTTTCACTTGAATTTATCTAGTATCAAATATACATCCGGTATAAATATATTTCTATCGACTATACCCTCACTGCTTTGAAATGTTCTCGGATATAGCCACACAAATTTATTTATATCCGTATTGACAAGGCGAACCAACAAACAAGTATTCCTAATACAAATTACTTTAATGCCTTATTTAATGGGATTTTTTCATAAAGTGTCATACACCTTTATTTAATCAAATTGAATAACATATATATGAATCAAATAAGGACTAGAATAAATGTAAAATTTAAGGGGCATAATCATATCATGGGTTCAGGATCAGACCTCCTCTGATACCATTTTTGTTGGGGTTTTGGGCAAAATACCCGGGTTACGCAGCGGAATACGGGAAAATCAAATTTTCCATTTTCTTTAATTTTTCTTGGGTATTTATTTTAATTACTCAATACTCAAAAACACAATTTTTAACCCAAAAATCATAATTTCAGTAAATTACCATACAACCCCAAAATTTTCCATTTTAGTCCTAAGTTGCTCAAAACAAGTTTAGGTGATTTCCAATCACAACCAAAATGATTTGTACATCAAATATATATTAAAAACAGAAATCTGAAAATTTTACAGATGTTTCATAATTACGAAAATGCCCCAAATAGTTTACATTTTGTTCATTTTGGTTTTAATTTGTCAAATACAAGATTAGGTGATATCCAATCACTACCAAAATGATTTTTAAATCTTATATATTTATTAAAATACAACCTAGAAAAAAAAAATTTAGATTTTTTACTTATTGTCGTGATCCCCCATATTTTATATTTTGATCATTTTGTTTCTAAATTGTCAAATACAAGTTTAGGTGATTTTCAATCACTACCAAAATAATTTATACATCTCATATGTATTAAAATACAACATATATATGAAAAGCCCCAATTTTGGTTTAGGTTCAAAACCCTAATTTCTCAATTAATCAAATTAATACAATCCAAAACTTTAATCCAATCTCTACAACACTAATCAAGTCTCACCATTATGAAACAACGCAAGAACAATTCTAGGTCATCATTGAGTGGCCTAACAACTCTAGAATGACAACCAAGTCATCTAATGACCAAAAGTGTTCTTATTAACCATTAATAAGCAAACTTTGTTTATATACATGCATACATCTTTCATTCAAGCTTCCAAACTTCATAACACAAACAAAATAGAGTAAAGAAACAAGAGAACAACATATGTTGTACCCAAGAATAAAAGAAATATTTTTCATTCTAAAGAGAAGTTGAAATTACTTACTAATTTGCAAGTTTTCTTCATTTCCTTCTTGGTTTATCTTCTTTTCCTCTCAAGTCTCTTATGTTTTTGTGTTTTGAAAGCTTATTGTAGGCACTGCATTTTTGCATATAAGTCCCTATGATGAGTCTCATTTGGAGGCACTACCTTTTAAGTCGTGGAAGTCGCGGGAAACGGACATCGGAATGGGAAATTCAGAATAAGTATGTGATGAGCGGAAAATATATCAATATTTACCGCCCCTTTTACTTAATATTTTGTTTAGTTTCTCGGGTTTGAGGAACGTTTTGATATGTTTTATTTATTTTACAGATAAAAATATGGGACTCAATGAAATCATTTAGGATGAAATTTGGGTCAATTAATGGCAATTATTGGACTTGATATTTTAATTTTGGAGATTGGAAACTTGAAAGGGCGTTTTGACGAAGTGTAGTTTTGGAAATTCCAGTTTTGCGCATCTGTTGTATTTTGGACTTAACTTTTTACTCAGATATAGGATTGAGCTGATTCAAGTGCCAGATTAAAGAAGACTCAAATTTCTACAACTTTCAATGAGAAACTATTTTCTAATTCTGATGATTTCATGACCGAAATTGATGAACCATCCAGAAGTGTATGGAGTATAATTATTAAAAGTCATTATCAATCATTTTCAAAGAAAAATATTAATTAATTAATAATTAATAAAAATTATCAAATCAACACCAAACAAGATAAGCAATTAGTGGAGCAATTAGGGATTTGGTGGAGTAATTAGTGGAGAAATTAATAATGGATTTGGTGGAGAATTTGATGGATGATTTGATGGTGGCAAAATTTTGCCTATAAATACCAAGCCATTTCATTTGTAAAATTCATACTTTCTTCTTTGAAATCCTTAATGAAAAAATAAAAAGATTGTATCTAGTTTGTTTATTTTTAGTTTTCAGTAATTAATTTTCATTTTCACACTTTCTTTTCTTTACTTTTCAGTTTTACTTTCCGTAATTTACTTTTACGCATAACACTTTCCTTTCTTTACTTTTTCAGTTTTTATTTTTCAACCATGAGGAGGTAACTTCCCTCTGCCAAGGTGAAAGGTAATTCTTTTACTGTTACTATCTTAGATTAATCTCCCTTAGACACAACATATTCACTATTCTAAAATTTGACTTAAAAAGGAATACCGCTATATTGGTCGGTGGGCTATTTAATTTAAACTGTTAAACCTGACTAAGCAAGGATACCGCCAGATTGGTCGGTTGGTAATTTAATTTTGGTTCCGCCTTTATGGCTGGTTATTTCTTTATCGCCTATATGGCAGGTTCATGGACAAATTTTACCGCCTTTATGGCTGGTCGGACTTAACTTGACTTAATCAGGATACCGCCAGATTGGTCGGTTGGTTTTAATCTCACAAGTGATTATGTTATACTAAGGGAGATATCTAAGTTAGTAATTAGTAAAAGTAATTCTTTTATCTTGGCAGTTTATTTTCATTTACTTTCCCGCTTTTACTTTCTCGCAGTTACTTTTTAGCATTTTTTTTATTTTTGTCTTTTAAGTTTTCATTAGCCATAACTATGTATTGTAACTAAGTTAGTATCTAGGGTTGTGATGAATTTCAATATAACCGGTTTATAAGGGGTTAGATTATAGGTTGGGTAATTTAAAGATTTATTTACTGAGTCTTAATCTTAATGCTTTTTATTAACTGGCCATTAATAAAATTGATTAGGTAAACTTAAAATGAACTAGACATAGGGATTTTAAGTTTAAGACCTTAGACTCAATAACCCACGATCTTCCTTGAGGATAGATAACCCTTTTAATAGATTTCCTTACAGGATAGGAATATACATGTCGGGCGGGGGTAGCCATAATTGGAACTTAATCTTAATGAATCTAGGTAATTTGGTTGACATAGACATATGGTTCAATTGGATTATACTAGGTATTTGAAATTGACCATCGGAAGAGGCTTTTATATAAATTAGTGTTCCAGGTTAATAAATCAATATATTACCCAACTGTAAGATAACCACTTCATCTTTAAAATGATATTAAAAGAAATTACAACCCTAGATCTTTGTGTCTTTTGTTATTTTCCTTAGTATTTTCTTTTGTCTTTTTATTTATTTATTTATTGTGCAAAACCACATTCAATCAATCAAACAATCATTCTCTTCTCTATTTAATTAGATATTTGTAAATAAATAGATTCAATAATTAATAACAACAGTAGGAATTAAGTCCTCGTGGGATCGATATTTTTATACTACTTGAACGATATGTGCGCTTGCCTTATACGTGTGTGTTTACGCCGGTCAAGTTTTTGGCGCCGTTGCCGGGGACTTATTTTTCTTGAGTTATTAATTTTGAAGCTATCTAATTTACTTGTATCTAATTTTTTTTATCTGTAATTTTTATTTCTTTCTTCTGTTTTCAGGTGATTGAAAAAATGGAACTTTATTGGGAGATTGAGAGATCACGATCTTTACTAGAAAATACACCCCAAATTTGGGAGCAACAGTCCGGTTTTCTGAGGCCTGTTGTCCAGCCCAACAATTATCACTGGATGCCAGAACTAAGCAATACCACATTTTCTCAACAGAACGCAATGGGGAGATGTGACATATGTAATGGTAACCACCATAAAGATTATTGCGAATACAACTACCATCCAGGGTGGCAAAATTATCAAAATCATTCAATGTACGAAGAACCGTCATATTTTCCATCTCATCCACCATCTACCTTTGATCTTCATCAACAACCAGAACCATCAGAGGAAGATCAGTTGTTACATATGCTCGAAGATATGTTCAAGAAACAAAAAGAAAAGTTGGATACAATGCTTGAAACAAGCCAGAAACAATTGGAAAGTATTCAGAGACAATCAGAATTCATTCAGAGGATGACAAATCAAATGAGACAATTCACAGAAAACCAGAACTACATACCTCAAGAACCAGTTTCAGATGACACGGATGAAGCCTTCGAGTACCAATCAGTTCACAATGACACCTTAAGAGAGGAGGAGGCTGAGCAGTATCAACAACCAGAGGTATCAGTTCAGGAGCCCGAACCAACAAAGTCTCAATTTGACTTTTATTATTCAGATTCTGACGAAGATGAAGCTGATCTTTTTGTACCAACTGCTCCAACAACGGAGGATCAAACTTTCAATCCTCAAAATGAAGATCTTGGAGCATGCTTTACCATGATGTTTGAAGAATATCTATCTGAACCATCCATTCCAGTCATATTAGAGGATGAAGACTTAAAATCTGACATTTCTTTTCATCCTCAGGTTGACAATTTTGAAACATGTATTTCACAGATGACAGATAAAGAGCTGAATATGGAAATTTTAAAATACATATGTGAAGAGAAGGTGGAGCAAGAAACAGAGCAAATGGAGGAGCAAATGTCTGACCTTAATAAAGATCCAGAGCATTCAGGAGAAACATCGCTGTTTTGGGGAGTACAAATTAAAGATATCAACCAGAAGCTTGACAGAATGGAATTTCCATTCCAAGTCAAGCATCATACGAGACCTTCTGATTTTCTTTCTTTCTTTGCAGGAACCACTGGAGTAACAAGGAGCAAAAAGGTGGCACGAGCACTGAATGAGACAAAACTTTTTTTGCCACTTTACCGTTGGAAGAGACCCTTCAAAAGCAACGCTCACGGGATTGTCTTTAATCGGACATCCAAAACGACATTGAAACCTCCTTAACAGATGAATTTCAGCCACGTCTGGCTGAAGATGAAAAATTTAGCGCTAGCAGGGAGGCAACCCATGCAATTTGTTGTAATTTGTTTTCATATTTTGTGTGAACTTTTTAATTTTGTGTGTTATTTTTGTAGGGAAAGGCACAAACGAAGCATTTTAAGACAGAAGGAATTGTGTTTGGCAATCAAAGATAAGAAACAATTCATTAGCGATGGCTGAATAAGGAATGAAATCTTGAGACACATCTTATGAATTTATACTAAGCGAGTGGCATATTGCGTACACAATTCCGTTGCCTTAATTATTGCTTTGATTCACTTTTCTATTGTAATTATCTTTATTTTCGTAGACAGGATCCAGACTTTTTGACCTTTCACGATCTCTTTTGTTGTTTAGCTAACAATCGTCCTTTGGAAGATATTAGTGCTATTATTACTTACCCTTTTCAGGTACTATAAATTCAGCCCGTCATTGCACTTTTGAAGGCATCCAGAGTTGAAAAAGAAATACAAAAAAAAAAATGGAAGCCACTTCAAGAAGACGAGTTGAAAACATCTGCGTGTTTTGCGGTAGTAGTGTTGGTACTAAGCCACAATACATAGAAGCAGCACATGAATTGGGTCGAGTCTTAGCTGCAAGGAATATGCACTTAATATATGGCGGAGGAAATCTCAGACTTATGGGGATCGTTTCAAAGGCTGTACAGGAAGGAGGCAGTCATGTTTTGGGAATCATCCCAAAACCTTTGGCAGAGGCAAATCTTATTGGTTCATCAAACGGAGAGGAACTGATCGTGCCAGGTATGTCTGAACGACTGGTAGAAATGATTAACCGTGCTGATGCTTTTATCGCTTTGCCAGGTGGCTTGGGCACATTGGAGGAAATTTTTATAGTACTATCTTGGGCGAACCTGAACATACACCAGAAACCGCTTGGACTACTCAACGTTGATGGATTTTATGATTTTCTTTGTGTGTTTCTTGATGATGCTCGGAGAAATGGGTTCGTGTCAAAACCTATGAAAGAACTCCTCTTTACTACCAGAACTGCTCCGGATCTAATAGACCAACTCATAGCCTATGAACCGAAAGTTGACCCTATCATTTCAAAAATAAAATGGTCCGAGGACGATCGTGGTAAGAAGCGACGAATAAATCTGGATCTTAACCTTTAATTTTCCTGTAGAATTTCAGCTAACCAGGTATTATTTTCTAAACTCTTCTTTCACTGTTTAAGACATTGGGGACAATGCCTCATTTAGGTTTGGGGGTGAGGTATAGTTAATAGTACTTGTTTGTATTGTGTTTTTATTTTTAGTCCAAAATTTTTCGAAAAATACAAAAAAAATTGAAAAATTTTCAAAAATTACAAAAATATTTTACATTTTTGTGTTTTTATTTTAACTAAAAGGTGAAATTGGTAAGAAATAGCCGAGTAAGGAGTTTCCACTCTTGAGACGTATTTCAAACCATTTATTTCGAAACAAGTTAATTTTTGTTTATTTCATTTTGAATTATTTAATTTGTGAATTCTCCATAATACTGACTAAAATGAATCTTCATATGCTCATTTGACATGTATTATCAACATGCATAGTAACATACAGACATGAGCTGTAATTGAAAAGCTTGTAATATTTCGTGCTCTAATTTAATTGGAGGAAACATCTATTAATAGTTATGGAATAAAAAAAAATCATTTCTGATAAAAAAAAATAAATAAAGTATCTAAGATCCGGGTTATTAAGTCTGTAAGGGTGTTTTAACACCTAGTGCCCTAAAACCAACTGGTTTGGGAGTCATTGGCCCAAAGCTCGTTACATGGATCAAAGATACTGCAAAATATATATATCTGAAGTCTGAGTAATTAAGTTCGTAGGGGTGTCTTAACACCTGGTGCCCTAAAGCCAACTGGTTTGGGAGTCACCGACCCAAAGCTCGCTACATAGACGGAAGGTATTGTATATAAATAAAAAGTCAAAATTCAGAAAAATCAAAGAAAAAAATCAGAAAAATCAGAAAAATTATTCCATTGCTACAAAAAGGTGTGAAATCTGATAGAACTTTAGGACAAATATATTACTCTCTTATCAACTGCACTTATGACTGTTGTGGGCAAAAATGAGTTTTTTAATATTATGTTGGCTGTGTATATGAAGAATGGTAAAAAATCGGAGAATTTACTTATTTAGTATTTAGAAAGCACTGATCACATATATCAACCCGCGAACTGGAATTACTACTCTTATAAGAAAATATTATCCGAGAGAGTGGCGACTCTCTGTTGTATCTTTACAAACTTCATGTGTTTCAACAAATGACCCAATCATACCCTTATGACTGGATCTTTTGAACTCGGGAAGAAGAATGTCAAAGTCATTTGATCCACACATAAGATTGTAAAGACCTCAAGTCTAAGGACTAGTCATACAATCGATACATGAAAGTTCTCACAGACACATGGGATAAACACTCCATGTAAGTTTTCTTCACTTCCTTCTTGGTTTCCCTTCTTTTCCTCTCAAGTCTCTTATGTTTTTGTGTTTGAAAGCTTAGAAATTATGAAGCAAATGAAAAAGAAATCCTTAAATACTAACGGTTACATGGCCGAAACCCTAGGGGTAAGAAAGTCATTTTGCTATAATTTTTTTATTAATTAATTAATGCTTAGATTACTTATTCAAGTTGTACACTACAATTTTAAATGTAATCCTACAAGTGCACCAATTAAAATAATCCATATAAAGCCATAATTATGATATAGATAAATGTATTTAATTATTCAAATTATTTAACAATTAAATAATTAGATAATTACTTAATACAAATATCTAAATATATGTATCATATTTACTTTTAATATTCCATAATACATATATTTGGAACATGTGTCAAATACCTTTTTTGACCAAAAAATTAATGTTTATTTAAAAAAATCAAGTATTTAATCCAAATACATATTAATTTGAAAATGACCGAATCGCCTCTTATACATGTATCTTTTCGGTTAACCGTTAAACGATTTATAAATAATCAATATTATTTATAATTATTGCCCTAGTGCTCTACGAGTATGTTTCATTAGTGAGACTTTCTAGATTCAGGCATATCCGTCACGAAATCCAATTTCGTGTCCATAATCTACCCACTCGTAAATTATGACGACCACAGATAAACTCGCTGAATCATACAGGTCGAGGTCATCGCATACGTATAATCCCTCTGTCACAGGTATTCAGATTATTCCAGAGATATAGATAAAATCGTCAAATCTCTATAGGTATAATCCTGTCGATAATTCCATTAGGAAACTCTTAATAACACTTATAACTTACTTCTACAGTGTACCACAGGCCCATGGATTTAACTGATTTCTAATTCCATATTGAATACCTCTGCTCTGTATACAGAACTGACGGATCCTATCTTGATACGCATATGATATCCTGAGGATCAGTCTACACCCAAAGAACAGGCGGGGGTCTATTCTAAATAGATCGGTGACGCGACTACCATCAAAATGTGGAGGATACCTCATACGTCCACAGTGGTATCTTAAGTCGAAGGACCACTATGCTCACCTGACCCGAGAAGATTCCTATTGACGTTGGTGTATCATCTATGTTGGAAAATTATGACCCATAGCGTCACTATTTGTAAAAGACATTGTGGTTTTTATAAAAAATTACTGTGTGACAATGGAAATTGCTATTTTACTCATTTTGTAATTTGATTACTCGAATATATAAATGATAAAAGTCCTTATGATTAGTTCCAGATTATAAGATATGAGACAATATCAATCCATAAAGGTTTAATCATTAAATATCCCTAGTCATAGTATTATCGAGACTGGACATCGATAATACGGAATAGACTAGTATTGCACTTGTGCGTGTTATGGAAGCGTAACACATAGTTCTCATATATTTAAGTATTGGATACTTATGTAAGTGTGATAGGAGGTTGTGTTTACCAATGGTACGGGAACAGCTTCGCTCTGGATAAACCACGCGGAATCCCATTGGTAGAATGACTATGTGTCTATGGGAATCCGCTTCAGGGTAGGTGTATTTGGTCTTACCTGAGACTTGCATCGCTAGTACTTGTGACAATCAATACATTTTGGTTTTAGTCGTCCATGACTTTAACAGGTTCTGTGTACGCCTCTTCTGGGTTTATTGAGAATCGTAGTGTATTGGCTGTGATGTCAAGATGGAAGTATCACTTCAGTCATATGGAGATGATGATCACGCAGGGATACAGAACTGGTTCTCTATTATGTTGTAACTATCGGGATAATATGACAAGGTCATGATTATCCGATTATAGTGACTAGTTGCTTGTGATCCGATATATGCTTCGTACGGGGCAGGTACTATTCCAACCTCAGGCCTTGCATGTGACATCTGATACTGGATTGCAATACGCAATACTACGTATACTATGCCTGACAAAGATTATATATTACTTAAAGAATATTTCTGGAGAATTGGGTAGGCACGGCGCTTTGCTAGAAGCCAACCATGTCTCGTAAATCGGTAAGAATGTGGCACTGTGTACGCACGTGTTCGGATAGTCCGACGACCGGATTTACTGCCAACATATCCAGGGATATCATGGGTCGCTTCCCGAAGATTCATCGATGACGTATGACTCGAACATAATTAATCTGAGATTAATTAGAAGAGAGAGAAAATTAATCTAGGATTAATTACAGTAAGATTTTATCTGGGATAAAATTCCATTAAGAGAGAGAAGAACGATTAATTCGGAATTAATCGATAAAATAATATATTCGATATATTAAATGAAATTAGATTTCATAATGGAATTGAATTGGATTTTAATTCGGGCAAAAAAAAAGTTTAGAATTAATTCGTGAGCGACTTTAATAGTAATTTTGCTAGGCATAATTATTTAATTAAATTTGATTTAATTAAGTCACAACGGAAAATTCGTTAATTCGGAATTAACGAACCCGCGCCCGGGATGTGTTTACGGGCCCACTCAGATTTTGAATCAAGTGGGGCCCACAACAAGTCACATCATTAGTCATTTGCTTAACTTTTATTTGATGGAAGTTAATAGAGATTTTGAGATAACTTGTAAGACACATTTTGTTTTAATAATGAAAGACATGAGTGACTTTTACCAAACAAGGATTTGATATATCAAGATTTGATTTTTTTGGAAAATCAATTAACACTTCACAAATTTCACTAATCTCTTCTCTCCTCTCTCTATTCACGGCAAAGTGAAAATTTCCTCTCCCTTTCTTGGCTTGGCCGAGAGCTTCAAGACACAAGGAAAAATTTGTTGCAAATTTTTCCAGTGCTAGCACACTCATAGAATCATACAAAGGTGATAGGGAAACCTTTCCCAAGAGTTTGGAATCCATTCTTCAAAGCTTGGAGCTTGACACTCAACATTGGAGGAGCTTGGAGCAATTTCAAAGGAAGCAAAAATTTTGAACTCTACACATCCATCCAACCGAGTATTGTGAGTATATTTCTGCTATACTTCATTACGTATTCACATGATTTTATGCTTTAAATGATCTTGGTTTGTTCATTAGAACCCGACAATGGTATCATGAGCCTATTTGAGCATGAAATTGAATTAGGGTTCTTAATCTAAAATTTGGGTATTTTTGATTTGAGCAATGATTTAATCAAATTGTTTGTTTGAGTATGCTTAGATAATGTTAAATTAGAGTTATGCATGATCAATTTTATGAAAACTTAATTGGATTAATTTTCCCCAAATTATTAGGCTTAGCCGAATGACATGGTACCCTAAACTCATGGTGATTTTGATTTTTTAGACCATTGGATGTGTTTAAAATGTGTGGAAATATTGATTTGTGATTTAATTGGATTGAAATCAAAATTCATGAAAAAAAATCCCTAATTGCCGAAAATGAGTAAGCATGTTAATGACTTGATTTTGTTTCAATAATGTTGGATATATATTGATAATTATAAAGGATTATTAATTATGTAAATTGGTATTTTGGAAATGTTAATTTGAATAATTAATTATGGCTATACACTTTAATTAATTAAATTGTGAAATTTGGAATATTAGAATTTAATTAATTAGGCTTAATTTGGAATTGGGCTAAAATTGTTGTATTTGGGCCATGGGCTTGGTTAAGCCAAGTTGGCTTAGGACAATTGGATTGGATCCAAATTGGGCCTAAACCATTCCATTAAGTCCAAATATAATAAATGGGCATTTAAATAATTAATTGGGCCTAATGGGCCAAAATTAATTTTATGGCAAATGGTGATTCCTTATTGGGCTTTGGTTGCTAAAGTCTATGCCTTAATAATTAATTGAAAGCCCATTGGACTTTAATTAAATTGACATTGAATGTTAATTGGGGTTTGAGACCCATTAAGATTAGATTTAGAATCTAAGTCGTAAAAGGCACATTAAAAATGTAATTATTTAATTTGAAATTAAATAAAGAATTAGTATTGAATACAAATTAAATTGGATTTAAAATTGTAGTTCGATATAATTCAAGAATACGCACTTGGAGTACTTATTCTTAAACGAGTTGGACTCGCGCAAATCAAATCATTGTTTGAACATTGGTTGATCACTTAATTCAAAAGATTAATTAATTGGATTAGATTGATTGAATAACATGCTTTGTGTGAATACATGGATGTAATGTAAGAATAATGTATATCGGATGGATATTAGATGGGTGAGGGCAATTTTGGAAATTGTTGTAATAAATTTAGAATTTATTAAATTGGACCTGCGTTTCAAGCCTTTATCTCTCGATTCTTTGTAATTCTCTTCTCACCAATTCCCCTCAATGTTAATGAGGTTTCTTTATTGTATTATGTAATTGGGTAGAAGTTAGAATAGTGCTAGTCGGGGAGAGGAAAGGGAGTGATTTGTTCTAGGAACAATTTGTGAAATATCCATCCACATATCATTATTAATTTATTTATCGTCCCTTATTATGCTTTTAGAATGCATGCTTAAGGGTGTATGATGAGACCTAATCAAAGATAATTAATTGGTTTCCAATTACGCGAAAAAACCCTCAATCAAATATTAAGCGTTTTCCTTCTGAATGATTCATTCTCAAGATCCAAGATTGGCACTGCTTTGTTGGCCAAAGTCAAGACCTTTGTCTATCGCGGATGTGTTTTAATCATGAGGCTTTGTTCCATATCGTATGTCTTGCCCAAGTTGTGATTTATTGGCCAAAGTCAAGATCACTTCTTGTTTATCGACATCGATTACGAAGCTTTCCAAAGTCAATGGGTCCCGCTTAACTGGAATCATTAAGCTTGTTGAGCCAAAGCCAAAGCTCAGTTGATTCAGAGGAAAAATGTTAGGAAAATATATTGGATATATTGGCATATATATTGTATATATGTTTCGGACTTGGAGGTCCACCTATCGGATCTAGAAATTGGATGAGATCTAATTGATCTTAGAGATCAACTTAGTTAAATATCATACAACTTGTTGGCCAAAGTCAACGTTGTGTGTTATTTAACGGGATCCTAGCCCACTAGGAAACTAGGTTTCCTGAGTACTCAACAGAGGGTTAGAGGCTGGCCGAAAAATAGTGGGAGACCAGTATTGAATTTGCAATTTCGTTCAAATACTTGGCATTACGCGCTTTCAAATTATTTCGTCAATTATATATTTATTAGTTGGACAAATATTTTATTATTTTTCTTGTAACAGTTGGAGTGTACCCAAATATCGTTAATTGAATAGTTTGACTATTGCAATTAAGATGACTGGAAAGATCAGGGTTAGAGACATTATAATGGGAGAAAATGTCTTTAATGGCGCGAACTTTCCTGATTGGGATATGAACCTCAGGATTGTCCTGGGGGCTGAGAGGATGCTCTATACGATAGATAGACCGCTCGGGCCTAAGCCCGGAAATGAGCAGCCGCTTAAGCTTGAGCTTTGGAAGACTCATAGCGATGACAACTTAACTGCTCAATCCATC
>SKCR01051047.1:0-38544 GCA_019454045.1 Zanthoxylum bungeanum | reverse complement strand
TACAATATCATTTACAAAATAGTGACGCTATGGGTCATACTGTCTAACAGACCCGACCACTAAAACCAACAGTAAGGGGCCGAGCACTTTATGATCGGTAACCGACCACTCCAGACTTGATGGTCGGACATTATCAGATCGGTAGCAGCATCTTCTCAGTTTCAAAGACCATTGTGACGCGCCCTCATGAAACCGAGAAATGGGCGAGATATGCTCCAGAAGATAAGACAATCCTATTTTTACGGATAAGAAGATAAGTTATCCTACTTTCATGGGGAAAAATTGATAAGTCAATGTCCTAATAGGATAAAGGAAGTGAAGATAGTTTCAACTAGGATCCTTATGGGAAAAGGAAACTGATTTCTTTACTAGTATAAATATGGGGAAAGCATACGTAAAAAGCAGAATTGTGATTAGGCTTGTAAACACAAGACAGACCAGAAAAAACATATTCGGTAATAAACATCGTCTGTTCTGTGCCCGTGGACGTAGGTTGGATCTGATCCGCCGAACCACGTTAAATCTCTTTGTTTGTTGTTTATTATCTGTCTTTTGCCAAATTGCTTTTGGTTCCCATAAACAAATAAATTCACAGTTGCAGGAGATCGTCTCGGGAGTAAAAAACCCACATTGCCCCTGAGACCAAATTCAGCCGTCACCATGCTATTTTGGAGTAAACTTATAAAGATATGATTTACATGATTCAATATTATAATCTGTTTAAAAACAATGTAAAACGCTTTTTTTTTCCACAACTAATCAATTATATTTAATTATTTTTTATGTGTTATGAGTTATCCAAATTATAAGGGTAAAACTGTCAAATTGAGCGAAAGAAAGCAGTTGAGATATTTTACAAACTATAAGAATATTAGATTATTAAGTAAAAATATCCGTGGGATGTGGCGAACATTCACAACATGGATAGATACAGTGCACATATGCCAAGATATATACAATGATGATGGACTTCAAGATCCATCCATGTTAGCAATACTTGGTCTCCGAATTCTCATCCAAACTCGCCTTTCAACACTGCCAGCATCATCTGGTGCCTGTAAACAGCTAAGGAGAAAGAGTACATAAAGTCTCAATTCTGCCTGAACATGAAGTTCCTGGTTGATAGATAAGCAGCACATGCCCCGTCGCCAAGTAATATGGTAAAGTTATTAGTCCCAGAAATGGGATGAAATACAAGAGACGGGTCTGATTCAAATGAATGTTAACTGAAAAAATTGAAGTAGAAAAATTGGTTCAAGCAAAACTTAGATGACCCTCAGCCATATTGACAGTATAAATTCTGGAATGGCAGGAACTACTGTTTCACCATGAAAGAACTTTTACAACTGCATCCAACCCACTGCACTTGGATTTGTACTCCCTGCACCACATCACTTGTTAGATATAGTGCATAAGACATCAAAGATACAATGTGATAAAAAAAAGCATGCTCACAAAAGCACATTAAAATTTTGAAAGAAAACTGCATAATCTAGTTCAAACATAATCTAGCGTGCAAAATCAGCAAGAGCCACTAATAGTGTTTTTTTAAAAAAAATCTTCAAATCAATTTCACCCAGATCTGTGGCCTTAATTCCCGATAGAGAACATCTTATGGTCATGATTTACATACAACTAGCCCGAATCAATTAAGATAAGTTATTCCTCTGCTAGATGATTTAAATTTGAATATAGCCTCACCTTAACCAATCAAACCTCAAACAAGATAACACCATATTTGTGTTTTCCAGACCCCCAACCCAGCAGCGAACAAACAATAGAAGCACCACACATACACTAGAAGGAAGCCACCGACTCTGTGATGCATGAAAAACAGTGTAGGGGCCATAAAAGGCATTTCAAAAAAGGCAAAAGAGTGCAAGGAATTCTTTTCTGCTGTCTTCAGATCTTAAAATAATGGAATGGTTCTAGGAATTACGAAAAACAATACTCAGATGGAATTCTTTACCTAAAGATTTTCATTCAAGGTAGGGGTTAGGTATTATTAAATAGAACTACATACAGTCTAGATAGCTAAATTAAAAAAAAAAAAAAAAAAATCTAAACACCACAAAAAAGAATGCCTTACCACGAATGCAGAACAGATCAACTCCTCAACATAATCAACAGTTGCCCCTTTTACAAAATCATATGAAATTATTATCAATCACCAACTTAACTCTTCCTTCTCAAAAACTCTGCAGCCATTATAAAATATGCGGTCGAAGCATAAGTAACTAGAAATTTATCAACAATAACTTCGAGTTGGAAACTGTAATTAAGTTGGTGGGAAAGACTGTCATCTGGTTAATTTTGTTGTCCAAATCAAAAACATATTGGAAGCCAGAACATCCCCCAGTCTCTACACCCAACCGAAGTATTGCTTTATTCATTCGATGTTTCCTGGCTTGCAATTCTTTCATTCTCTGCAAAGGGATTCCTAAAATTAATAAACGTTTATAACACAATAACAGCAACAGATGCATCATGAAGGAGGAAAAAAACAGGATCTTTGCATATCACATCTATGAAGGGTACCCACGAACAACTTAAAAAATACAGAATTAACTCTACAATTGATCAATTGTGTGAATTAAGTCATAATAATTATTTATGAATGAAAAATATCAGCACCCAATTGTTTGAAAAAACAATTGGAACATAGAGGAACATCATAAGGTTCATAAAATGAAATACCAACATAGTTAACCAAGCGCGGAAAAAAAACTAAATCATCCACAACGAAGATTCATGAAATGACAAGAAACAGAGCGAAAAAAGTGCGTACTTTGATGCAATTATCAGTCATGTAAATGGAATCTAAAGAAGGAGAAGGAGACTCGGAGGAAGAGGAAGCTTCGTTAATTGCAGCTGCAGCATAAGAAGAAGATGAGCTGAGAAGCCTGTGATTTTGTCGTATTCGAGCGGCGAGGTATGGGACAAAGCGTTGAATCAGCGATCTCGACATGTCGTTCGTTAGTTGCTGTGTCTCTTCAGAGAACCATTCGACGGTCGGTTTAATGGTTTCGTTTTATTTTGGTTTGTGGGTTCTTCTCCGATATGGTGATGAAATTTTAACTGAATTTTTTTTTAAAACGAAGCGAATTTGGAACGGGCTTGTGCTAGCCATCCAAGCAAAACCCCCCGCATCAACGTCACGTGTTTTCCTCTCATTTTGGGATTTTTCATAAAACCCCTTATTGCCCTTCTAATTTCTGATTCATGGCTTCATCCGCACCAATTTTTAATTGCTCTCTTCATTTTGTAAATTCTAAATTTTATTTTTATTCATTTAGGTAAAAATGTATCATTGATCTGACCTTGATATTTTATTAGAGAAAACTCTAGGCTTCTTTAGGAATAGTGGAATACATAATAGTTCATCTCGAAGTTTCAGAGTGACACTCATTTATTAATACTTTTATCACGTTCAAAATTTCTTATCACTTTATGTTAGAATATCGTAAGTATTATTTTTCACGAAATGTTTAAAAGTGTCATCTTTTCCATCTGATGTTTCAAAATCGTTTTATTTTCATCATTCTATTAACGATATTAAATAAATGCTAACGTCATGAGGGCAAATATGTCATTAATATTACTAAATTGAAATTATTATTTAAAGAATGATAAATTATCTATTTTCTACCAGGTGATTTTTTGAAAGTAGACTTTTATCGAAAAATTGAAGTGTTTGAAATCCACTCATTTCAAAAAGTGCTCCATTTTCATAAGGGTTTTTGGATTTTTTTTTGGTTTACACGATACAGAACTTATGGATTTTTTGTATCTTTTATTATTTTTATGTATCCCATAAAACCTAATATGTATATTAAAATAATTTATGTTTTTTTTTATTGAGGCAATACTTACAAATATTAATAATTTAAGTTTAGGAAATGGTGGGAAAATGAAACAATTTTGAAACATTTGTGAATCTTGAAGCACTTTTAAATTTTTTATTTTTGTTTTTAAAGTGAACTTTCAATAAACATTAGGTAATACGGGATAATTATTGGGGTAGATCTGGATTCCTTAGTGTAACATCCCCATTCTTGAGATATTACCGACATGTAATGGATATGACTGACAATATTTTGGCAAATTCATAATCCAATCCATCGTATAAGATCGAAATTTATGATATAAACCAAGGTTATACAATGTGTCTTTACTTGTGTACAATTGGACTCGACTCGCACAAACATGTATGCATTCTATTTGAATACGAACAACAAATTGTATATGATGGACCCATACTCTAGTAATTATCGTATACTACATTTCCTCGATCCCGGGCTCTTGACCAGTTATGCCACCAACTAGAATTACTTACAAAACCTGTGAAGTGAGGGGTGAGTTCTAATAACCCATAGAGATGAGTTATAAAGTAATAATATAATAATTAAAGAATAATATCATAATGGTTAATCAAATATAATCTTTCTGGGTCAGAAACTGTATGGCTCAAAATCAAATCTCTGGAAGTATTTCCAAAACCATTGATAGGAAATCAACTTTGAATTTTTTTAAAGGAAATTATATATCCATTTAAGAACTTATTTGAAAACTGATTTTTAAAATTTAAGGTGAAAGTTTGAACTGAAAAATAGATATAAAAAAACGATCATAAAATCAAATCTCTCGCCAATGACCCAACTCAAACTGGACAATATGAGAAATCACTCAACCGAGTCTCTAGTGTCTAGGGACGTTACGTCTTGCTGCCCCCCCCTAGTTACCTCTCAAGATATCTTTAGTATCTTGCGCGTTACGTCTTAGTGTCCCCCAAGACACCTAATTAGTCATCTATCTGCCTCCCAAATTGTGCCATCTGGGGCGGGCATAATCCACTAACCATCCATATGCACAAAAGAATCTATAACCATCAATTCCATTGTCCATCAATTCTAATGTATAAAGAAATGGTTAATCAACTCATATAATCATAAAACCAATCAACTTATCAAAACATTTCCAAACTGTAATATCCCCTCTTTCGGAGATACTACCGGCAGGCGATAGGTCATCCTATCACCCTTACCCTATAATTAACTAATTTTCTAGCCGAACTCTGTTGATTTTCTTGTTATTTGACAATCACAAGTCACACACTAATGCTGGAGGGCTACCTGTCTAACTTAAATTAATTAAATAATTTATGTTCTTTATAACTATGAACGTGTTATGCAAAACTCTGGTAACTTTGACTCTGACACCTTCAAATAATGACTCATGCAACTCTTACATAACTTGTAACCATTACAACAATAACTGAACCATATATCTCAGACCTTGACTGATGAATGGACCAATCCCCTTAGTGACTGCCATCAGTATCCATCCTCTCAAGCTCGTCCTCCGGGTAAACTTGCAAAACATAAAACACTGGGAATGAGGGGTTAGATCATTTGAAAGACCTAGTGAGTAGACAATTTAAAACATGAACTATGATGCTTTATAAAACATTTATCTGCTGAAAATGAAATCATCTTATTTTTTAAGGAAACTACTATTTTCAGAAAACTCTATTTTGTTTGAAGACAAATCTCTTTCTGCAAAAATTTTCTTGGAAATCCTCTCTTTCTGTGAAACTCTGAGATCTTTCGTTAAGCTGAATTTTTTCCAAAACTCCTTCATAATACTGTTCTTTCTGAAGCTTTTTCGTAAAACTGCTATGTCTGAAAATCTCATCTAGGAAAAATAACTGACTTATGAGGGAATTACGTATTGTCGTCCCCTTATACGCCTAACTAGTGTCTTGGGACGTTACATATCACTGTCCCCCAAGTCACTGAACTAGAGAAATGAGCGCTAATCAATGCTGCAACCTGGCCCTGAACTAGGATCTAGGGGCGTTATGTATTGCCGTCCCTCTAATCCTGAAATACATATGCACATGTTATTGGATCCGTCAATTCCAAGTTACATCTGAGGTGAGTTTTTTCCCCATGACTCCAAAAATCATACTTTTAAAGTCAAAACTTTCTAAACCATTCTCATTCATAATATCACTGGAAATAATCTCGTCTAACGCCCTATACTCTTAAAAGTAAGTCTCAATTCAAAAAAAAAAATCAGTAAATATCCACTTAAAAAGAAAATATCCACTCACAGATTAACCTCTATTGCCCTTGATCCTGGATGCGACTGGGGAGACTCATGCGGAAAAGCTAATACGTCCTATATTTGAGTATGGTTAGCATATTTAAACTAAGAAGTTACTCAGGGTCATGGTGTTGGACAATTATGACCCATAGCATCACTATTTGTACAGAACATGGTGTTGTTGTATAAATTAATTATGTGACAAAGGAAATTGCTCTTTTATCATTTGTAATTGGATTACCGGGATATATAAATGATAAAAGTCCATATGATTAGTTCCAGATTAATAAGATATGAGACAATATTAATCCACTAAGGTTTAATCATTAAAATATCCATAGTCGTAGTATTATCGAGATTGGACATCGATAATGCGGAATAGACTAGTATTGCACTTGTGCGTGTTATGGGAGCATAACGACATAGTTCTCATATATTTGGGTATTGGATACTCATGCAAGTGTAATAGGAGGTTGTGTTTACCGATGGTACGGAAACAGCTTCGCTCTGGATAGACCCCTCCGAATTCCATTGGTAATATGACTATATGTCTATGGAAGTCTGAATCAGAGTTGGTGTATCTGGTCTTAACCTGAGACTTGCATCGCTAATATTTGCGACAATAAATATACTTTGGTTTTGGTCGTCCAGGGCTTTAACAGGTTTTATGTACGCCTTTTTTGGGTATATTAAAAATCGTAGTGTATTAGGTGTGATGTCAAGATGGAAGTATCACTTCAGTCATATGAAGATGATGATCATATAGGATACGGAACTAGTACTCTTATGTACTGCAGTCATCGGGATAATATGACTAGGTCATCTTGTTGGGTTTTCTAGGTCTAACCAAGATCAAATTAAGTAAGAAATCATGTGAATACGCAAAGTAAAGTAGCGAAAATACTCACTTTGATCGGCTTGGATGTCGGTGTAGAGTTCAAAAAATTTTGCCTCCTTGTGTTGTGCTCCAAGCTCCTCTTTGAATGTTGAATCAATGCTCCAAGCTTTGATCTTTGATTCCAAGCTCAAGGATAGGTTTCCCTAACACCTCTGTATGATCTCTTTATGTGATAGCAAAGGAAAATTTTGCAACAAAAATTTCCTTGTTCCTTCTTACAACTCTCAGCCAAGCAAGACGATGGAGAGGGAGAGATGCATTTTCGGTCTTTGAGAGAGAGGCAAGGAATGAATGTGTTGTGTACTTGATTTCAAAATCAATTACCATTTACCAATTTTCATAAGTTGGTGAAATGTCCATCACTTTTACACTTGTGTAAGAAACAAGTTATCTACACATCACACTAACTTCCATCACAAAATGAGATGTGAAAGACAAGTGATGTGCTTGTGATGTGACATGTGGGCCCATATAATTCAAAATTCGAGTGGGCCTGCAACACATCCCGGGCTCGTATTCATTAAATCCGAATTAATGAATTTTCCGTTGCGACGTAATTAAATCAAATTTAATTAAATAATTATGCCTAGCAAAATTACTATTCACATCGCTCGCGAATTAATTCTAAATTATTTGTTCGCCCTAATTAAAATCTAATTTTAATTCCGTTATGAAATCTAATTTTCATTTAATATATCGAATATATTATTTTATTAATTACGATAATCCAAATTAATCGTTCTCTCTCTATTAATTGAATTTTATCCCCAGATAAAATTCCCCGTAATTAATCCTAGATTAATTTTCTCTCTCTTCCAATTAATCCCAGATTAATTATGTTCGAGTCATACGTCATCGGTGAATCTTCGGGAAGCGACCCATGAGATCCATGGATATATTGGCAGTAAATCCGATCATCGGAGTATCCGAATACGTGCGTACCTGGTACCACGTTCTTACCGATTTACGAGATATGGTTGGCTTCTAGCAAAGCACCGTGCCTATCCAATTCTCCATAAATATTCTTTTAAGGAATATTTAATCTGTGTCAGGCGTAGTATACGTAGTATTGCGTATTACGATCCAGTATCAGATGTCACATGCTAGGCCTGGGGCTGAAATTGTGTCTGCCCCTTACGAAACACATATCGGATCTCTGGTAACTAGTCTCTATAATCGGATAAACATGACCTAGTCATATTATCCCGATGACTGCAGTACATAAAAGTACTAGTTCCGTATCCTACGTGATCATCATCTTCATATGACTGAAGTGATATTTCCATCTTGACATCCACACCCAATACACTACGATTCTCAGTATTCCCAGAAGAGGCGTACACAGAACCTGTTAAGCCCTGGACGACAAAACCCAAGTATATTTTTTGTCGCAAGTATTAGCGATTCAAGTCTCAGGTTAAGACAAAATACACCTACCCTGATTCGATTTCCATAGACACATAGTCATACTACCAATGGAATTCGAGGGGTCTATCCAGAGCGAAGCTGTTTTCCGTACCATCGGTAAACACACACCTCCTATTACACTTGCATGAGTATCCAATACCCAAATATATGAGAACTATGTCGTTATGTTCCCATAACACGCACAAGTGCAATACTAGTCTATTCCGCATTATCGATGTCCAATCTCGATAATACTACGACTAGGGATATTTAATGATTAAACCTTAGTGGATTAATACTGTCTCATATCTTATTTCTAGAACTAATCATATGAACTTTTATCATTTATATATCCCGGTAATCCAATTACAAATGATAAAAGAGCAATTTCCTTTGTCACATAGTTAATTTGTACCAACACCATGTTCTGTACAATAGTGATGTTATGGGTCATAATTGTCCAACAATCTCCCACTTGGCCTATAGCCAATCACTCAAGTGTCCCACACTTGAACTATGTACGGGTCGCTCAAACTTCTACTGAGAAACAGCTTTCGTCAGCGGATTTGCAAGGTTATGATCTGATACGATTTATTCGATCATCACATCGCCACGATGTATGATCTTACAAATTAGTTGAAATAGTTGAAGTATATACTTGGATCGTTGATGAGACAATTAATTCTTTAGCCTGTGCTGTAGCCTAGCTTAGCTGCTAACAGAACTACTCCTAATCCAATGAGGACTATATAGATCCAAAGTGCTTCTATTGCTGCCTTAGCTGCAGCAATATTCCACTTTTGTTGTTTATTCGGCAACATTATCTTGCTAGGAAGATTTCCAGCTCACTGTTCCGTTATTCAAACTATATAATACCCTTATCACGACTTACAGTCGTTATTGTCAGTTTGGAAACTTGCAGCAGTGAACCAAGTCACTTCAAGTTCTCATTCTCCATAGCTTAAGAAAGCATCCTTAGTTCCTCTAAGATACTTAAGGATGTTCTTAACATCAATCCAGTGACCATTATTTGGATTGGCCTGATTGTGACTCATTATGCTCAAAGCATATGAGACACCAGGTCACGTACATATCTTTCAATGTACGAGTCCTCGGAGAGTGTCAACAACTTTTAGATCTATCCCAGTAGATCCTTATTCCTAAAATAAAGGTTGCATCTCCCAAGTATTTTATGGAGAATTATCATGAAAGCCAAGCTTTCACCGATTGTAATATGGGGATTGTCATTTCCAAGAAATGATGTATCATCATCATTATAGGAAAATCATTGTCAGTGCACTCCCATTAACCTCCTTATATACACAAGAATCATTTTCATTTTGAATTAAATCATATATCATTATGACTACATCAAAACGCTGGTTCCAGAACGTAATGCTTGCTTCAATCCATAAATGGATTGAATTAACTTGCAAACCTTGTTTGCTTTTTTTGGTACGACAAAACCGCAGGATGTTAAACATCCTCCAAAAGGTTTCCGTTTAAGGAAAGCGGTTTTGATGTTTAGCTGCCATATTTCATAAATGAAATACGCAACATTATCAAGCATTATCCAAATGGATTTAACCATGGCAACGGATAAAAGGATTCGTCGTAATCGCCACCATGTTGATGACAATACCCTTTCGCCACAAGCCTGGCTTTATACATTTGTATATTGCCATCCATGTATGTCTTCCTTGAAGACTCATATAGTACCAATAGGCATAATGCCTTCCGGTACATCAACTAGTATCCAAACTTGGTTGGTATACATGGAATCCATTTCGGACATTATGGCATTTTTCCATAATAGGGAGTCGATACCTTGTATCACTTCTTCATACGTAGCTGGTTCGTGTTCCTCACTAAGATTGACATCTTTATGAGGTGAGATCAGAAACCCATACCTCCCAGGTTATTTTTCTGACTCTCTCCGACTTACGGGGTTCTTGTGTATTCGAAGATTGTGGCACAGTTTCATCCCTGATGAATTGTTTCTTTCCATTAAGAAATCGGTGCCTAGAATAGTTTACTCCGATTTTCATCGAGTCTTACTTTCCTCCCACTTACCACTGCATATGGGTATTCCTCTTAGGAAAATCGCATGGAGAGCAACAATCTACAAATTAAGCACTTATCCAATTTGGGTTTTAGTTTGGTATCATCCAAACGTATTCCCAACATACTCCAAATCTTCAGGAATGAGAAACCTAGTTTCTTTCCTGTTCATATCTAATATGAAGTCTGTCTAACAGATTTTTATGGAACCTTATTCAAAATAAGCATTGCACTATTTAATGCGTATCCATAGAAGGAAAATGGTAGCTCAGAGTGACTCATAATTAACCTTACCATGTCCAACAAAGTTCGGTTTCTCTGTTCGGACACACCGTCAAATTGAGGTGTTCCGGGAGGAGTCCACTATGAAAGAACACAATATTATTTCAAATGGTCAAGAAACTTATTGCTTAAGTTTTTTCCACCACGGTCTAACCGTGACGGTTTAATACTTTAGCCTGTCTATCTGTCTACTTCGTGTCGAAACTCTAAAAGTTTATGACTTGTGTTTCATAAGATACACATAACCATAACGCGATGCCACATCTGTAAAGGTTACGAAGTATTCATATCTTCCTCTAGCCTAGCTAGATATGGGCCCACTTACGTCACTATGAACGAGGGCTAACAAATCGGTGGCACTTGTACTTTTACCAAGTAAAAGGTGTTTTAGGCACTTTGCCTAATGAACTAGATTCGTAGAGATCATTTTATTAGAATCAAATCCGTCCTAGTACCCACTCTTCGAAAGTGTGGATATACGAGTCTTGTTAATGTGTCCCAGACAACAATGCTACAAATAAGTTTCATCTGATTTATTTAGTTTGAGCTATTTGTTTGTCATGTTATATGTTTGAGATTCATTTATATTCAAAATATAAATAATGTTATTCACATCTAATATGCTTATCTCAATATCATCTTTATAAAATAAAACACATAGTGTTATAAAATATAAAGGTATACCTGCAACGAGTTATACTAGACATAGAGATAATGTTTCTAGTCAAACTAGGTACATTATAAAAGTTTCCTAATTTAAGTACATGCCCAAAGAGCAGTTCCAAAACCTAGGTTTCTACGGCCAAAACAGCAACTCTCGTCCCATTTCCGACTTGTAGGTCGATCTCATCTGAAGCCAGTTTCCTGCTTATCAGTAGATTCTGCACATCAGTACATATTTATGTACCACATCTAGTATCAAAAATCCAATTTTGAAACTAATAGTGAACATGTTTATGAAAAATATGCTTGAAGCTGGAGCCTTGCCCTGCCTTCACTTCCTTCATGTCTGCCTTGTCCATACGGCAGTCACACATCCAGTGACCCCGTTTGCCACAGTTTAAGCAGACATTTTGGGATATGTCATTTGTCTTCCTAGAAAACTGTGATGATTTTTCCTTCGCCTCTTTTAGAAGCTCTGGCTCTGCCTCCTTGAGCATAGCCATAAACTCTTTAAGATTTTACTCTTGGTTCATAATAAACTTGCCCCAGCTTTCAGGTAGAGACTATAGATCAAATTTTTGGTAGTCTCGGCCACGTAGGTATGCCCAGCTAACCTAGCTGATCGATGTCAGCAATCATCTGCGACACCTAGTGCTTGACAGATATACCCTCTGACATACACGAGCGAAGAGCTTCTTTTGCAATTTGTACTTCTAAGATCTAAGGATAGATCTATGAAGATCTTTAATTTCATCATCATGGTACATGGATCTAATCCTTAATTCTGACGATGGAATTAAAGAGTCATTGCGGTAAGCATAAAGGATTGAGTACTAAAGTTATCATCACCATGAGTCTTCCAAAGCTCATGCTCCACTATTTTCTCAACTCTAGGCTCAGGCCTAAGATGTTTCTCTATCAAATAGAATAACTTCTCAGTTCCCAGGACTATCCTGAGGTTCTATTCCCAATCTGGATTTAAGACATTTTCACCAATGATTATGTTTTAAACGCTAATCTTTCAGTTATCTTAATTCCAATAGTCGAACTATCCTATCAACGATTTCGGGTACAATTGATTATAATGATTACTATAGTCTAACTATATAATCAACTATAATTTGATTGGTTAAAATTCAAATATATTGATTACTATAATCCAATTATATAATCAACTATAAATGAAGTAGTTTGAATACAGTCCAACTGTTTAATTTAAAACAACAATAAAATATTTATATTTAAATAATGATGAAAAATGAAATGAGCGCGTATTTCCTGTTGAGTTCTAATATATGTCCCAAGATCAACAAATCAAGCAAGAAAACGCATGAATACACAACATATGAGGTGCGGAATATACTCACAATGGTCGGTTTTGATGCGAAGAAGAACACAAGCCATTTTCGTCCTCCATTGAGTTCGGCAGTAGCTCTCCTTGACAGTGGACTGCACGGTTTTGGGGTGTCTTCCTCCTTGTTCATTCGGCCATGGATGTCACCATTGAAGCTCCAAGCTTCAAGCTTTTCCATGCTCACAAATTCGTTTCCCTATCACCATAATTAACCCTAGGTGTGCTAGCACTTCTTCATCTTCCTTGCTTCTCTCCATTTGCTCGGTCAAACCAGAAGAAAAAGATGAAGAATCGGCAGTGAAGCCGTGAAGAAAGAAGAGAAAAGAGAGGGAGAGGAAGAGATGCGTGAAAGAGAGAGAGAAAAGTAAAAGAAATAAAATTGTAAAAGGTTTTTATAATTTCTAAAATTAAAAAACCATTTACCAATTCTTTTTTACTTTTCATTAAATACTAAAGTCAAAAATTAAAAAGCAAGAGTTGCTTTTTCAACTTCTACTTTTCCTTTAAGTCACATCACATCACTTTAATAAAGTGACATGTTGTCAAGTCACATCACTCAAAGTGACAATTGATTTGACAATTGACGCGACTAGTGATTTGACGCTTGATGTGACTTGCGTGCCGCACTCGAATTCGAAATGCGAATGCGCTCGCAATCACTCTCGGGCTCGGGTTCGCTAATTCCAAATTAACGAATTTTCCGTCGCGTCGTAATTAAATGATTACGCCTAGCGAATTCACTATTCACGTCGCTAACGAATTAATTCTAAATTAATTCGTTCGCCCGAATTAAAATCTAATTTTAATTTCGCGTCGAAATCCAATTTGTAATAATATATCAAATATATTATTTTATTATATCGATTAATTCCAATTAATCGTTCTCTCTCTTTAAGCGATATTTTATCCGAGATAAAATATCTCCGTAATTAATCCCAGATAATTTTCTCTCTCTAGAAATTAATCTTCTCTCTTTACTATTAATCCAAGATTAATCAAAGTGCGAGTTATACATCATCGGTGAATCTTCAGGAAGCGACCCATGAGATCTCCGGATATGTTGGCAGTAAATACGGTCGTCGGACTATCCGAACACGTAAGTACCCATCGTACTACGTTTATACCGATTTACAAGACAAGGTTGGCTTCTAGCAAAGCGCCATGCCTACCCAATTCTCCAATTTCTCCAGAAATATTCTTACAGGAATATATAGATCTGTATCAAGCGTAGTATACCGTAGTATTGTGTATATCAGCCCAGTATCGGATAGTCACGTGCTAGGGCTGGGGCTGGATAAGTGTCTGCCCCGTCCGAAGCACATGTCGGATGTCTGGTAACTAGTCTCTATAATCGGATATACATGACATTGTCATAATATCTCGATGGCCGGCCAGCACTTAAGAGCACTAATACCGTATCCTGCGTGACATCATCTCCACTATAACTGAAGTGATACTTCCGTCTCGACATCACACACACATACACTACACTACGACTCTCTGATAAACCCAGAAGCGGCGTACGCAGAACCGGTTAAAGCCCTGTACCACCAAGACCAAAGTCTACCGATTATCGCAAGTATTAGCGATGCAAGTCTCAGGTTAAGACTATACACACCTACCTTGATTTCGGCCTCCCATAGACACATAGTCATAATACCAATGGGATTCCGAGGGGTCTATCCAGAGCGAAGCTGTTTCCCGTACCATCGGTGAAACACAACCTCCTATATCGCACTTGCATAAGTATCCAATACTTAAATATATGAGAACTATGCCGTTGTGCCCTCACAACGCGCACAAGTGCAATACTAGCCTATTCCGCATTATCGATGTCCTGTCTCGATAATACTCCGGATAGGGATATTTAATGATTAATCCTTCGTGGACTGATACTGTCTCATATCATCTCAATCCAGGAACTAATCATATGGACCTCTCTTCATTTATATATCTATGGTGATTTAATCACAAATGATGAGAGTGCAATTTCCTTGTCACATAGTTAATTTGCTACAACAACACATGATTTGTGCAAATAGTGACGCTATGGGTCATATTATCCAACAATCTCCCACTTGGCACATAGCCAGTCACTCGAGTGTCCCACACCCGAACTATGTACGGTTCGCTCAAATTGCTGAGAAAAGATTTTCGTCAGCGGATTTGCGTAATTATCTTCTGACGCGATTTATACGATCATCATCACATCGCCACGATGTATGATCCGAACGAATCAGATGATATAGAAGGATATATCTGGATCGTCGATGAGACCTTTAATTCCTTAGCCTGTGCTGACGCCTAGCTCAGCTGCTAAAAGAACTATATCTAATCTAATTAGATTTATTATCGATCCAAATGGCTTCTATTGCTGCCTCAGCTGCAGCAATAATCCGCATTTTTGTTAATTCGGTAACAGTTATCTTGCTCGGAATATTTCCAGCTTACTGTCCCGTTATTCAAACTTTATAGTACCGTAAGTATTTACCGGTTTGGAAACTTGCAGCAGTGATCCTAGTCACTTCAAGTTCTCCTACTCCATAATTTAAGACAGCATCTTTAGTTCTCTAAGATACTAATAGATGTCTTAACTTCAATCCAGTGACTATCACTTGGATTGTACCCGATTGTGACTCCATATGCTCGAAGCGTATGAGACACCAAATCAAGTACATTTTAAATGTACAATTTCCAGAGAGTGTTAACAACTCCAAATCTATCCCAGTAGATCTTTATTCCTTGAATAAAGGTTGTTACTACTCCCCAGAATTCTACGGAGAATTTCTTATGAAAGCCAAGCTTTCACCGATTGCTTTATGGGAATTTCATTTCCAAGAATGACATATTATCATTATTTTACAGGAAATTCATGTCAGTGCACTCCCACTAACCCTTTTATATACACAAGAATCATTTCGTTTTGAATTAAATCATACTCCATTATGATTACATCAAAACGATAATTCCTAGAACATATGCTTGCTTCAATCCAAACATGGATCGAATAACCTGCAAACCTTGTTTGCTTGTTATGGTACGATAAAACCGACAGGATGTTATAAACATCCTCCGAAAGGTTCCTTTTCAGGAAAGCGATTTTCCGTTAAGCTGACATATTTCATAAATGAAATACACAGCTTTAGCAAGCATTATCCAAATGGATTTACAATGGCAACAGGTTAAAGGTTTCGTCGGAATCAACACAATGTTGATAACTCTACCTTTTCTATACAAGCCTAGCTTAGTACGTTGGTATGTTGCCTTCCATGTATGTCTTCCTTGAAGACTTATAAAGTACCAATAGGCACAATGCCTTATGGTACATCAACTAGTATCCAAACTTGTTGATATACATGGAATCCATTTTGGACTCATGACACTTTGTCATAATAGGGAGTCGATACCTTGTATCACTACCTCATACGTAATCAGTTGGCGTACCTTAAAAGATTAACATCTTTATGAGGTGAGATCAGAAACCCATACCCCAGGTTGTTTTCTGACTCTCTCTGATCTACGCGGTTCTTGTGTACTCGAAGATTAATGGAATAGTTCATCATATGATGATGAACTATTTATGTTCCATTAAGGACTTCGTGCCTTGAACAGTATTACTCCGATTTTCATCGAGTATCACTATCCTCCCACTGACCACTGCATATCGGTATTCCTCTCAGGAAAAACCGCATGGTGAGCAACAATCACATTGTTCTCATGTGAGATTTATAAGTACTATACTTATGGTTTCCTTAGGATAACCTATATTGGCACTTATCCAATTTGGGTCTTTAGTTTGGTATCATCCAAACGTTATGCCTGGCATACCCAAATATATCAGGAATGAGAAACCCGGGTTCTTTCCCGTTCATATCTAATATGTAATCTGTCAAACAGATTATTGGGAACCTTATTCTAAATAAGTTATTGCACTGTTAAAACTTATCCGTTGAAGGAAATAGTAGCTCAGAGCGACTCATGATTAGCCTTATCATGTCTAACATGATTCGGTTAATCCGTTCGGAACACCGTCACTTTGACGTGTTCCGGGAGGAGTCCTCATTTGAAAGAATACTATACTCTTTCAAGTATATAAGAAACTTATTGCTTAAGTATTTTCCATTACGGTCTTACCGTGACGGTATAATACTATAGCCGATCTGTTTGTCTATTTCGTGTCGAAACTCTAAAAGTTTCTGATTTGTGTTCTTCAAAAGAAACACATAACCATAACGTGATGCCACATCCGTTAAGGTCACGAAATATTCATGTTCACATCTAGCCTAGCTAGATATGGGCCCACTAACTTCACATGAATAGGGCTAACAGATCGGTGGCCCTTTTACTATTACTAAGTAAATAGTATTTTAGGTACTTTACCTAATAAACTAGATTCGCAGACCTTATTTGAATAGTCAAATCAGTCCTAGTATCCACTCTTCAAAAGTGTGGATATACGAGTCTTGTATAATTGTGTCCCAGACAACAATGCCACAAATAAGTCTCTATTGATCAAATCAATTTGAGCTATTTATTTGTCATTTATATGTTTGAGATTTTAATTATATTCAAAATATAAATTCTGTTATTCACATCTAATGTGTTTATCTCAGTATCATCTTTATATAATAAAACACTGAGTGTTCTAGAATATAAAGGTTTATCCGCAACGGTTAAACACTGATATAGAGATAATGTCTCTAGTCAAACTAGTTACACTATAACAGTTCCTAATTTAAGTACACACCCAAAGGGTAGTTCCTAAACTTAGGTATCTACGGTCGAAACAGCGACTTTCGTCCCGTTTCCGATTCGCAGAGCAATCTCAGCTTGAAGTCAGTATCCTGCTCAAAGCAGATTCTGAACATCAATACATATATTTTATGTACCACACTAAGTATTTAAAATCTAATTTCAATACTAGCTGTGAACATAACTAAGACAAACATTTTCAAAGTAAGAGCCTTGCCCTTTCTTTAATTCGTCGTATCTGCCATATCCAAATGGTAGTCACTTTGGGATATGTCAATTATCCTTTTCAATATTTCAGAAACCTTAGGCCAAGCCTTGGGTTTTTAGAATATCGAAACGATTGCACCTCGTGCTACATGCCCAATTGCAAACTTTGACTTTATCTCCTCTAGAATAGTCAATTAATTCTTCAAGAATTATAAATTGCAATTTTAATACTTCTTAAATCTAAAATTAGATTTATGACAAGTATATTAAATTAAGCATTAAAGTCATCATCACATAAATCTTCCAAAGATTTTATGCTCTACTTATTTTGCTTAATTTTGGGCTTAAGGTATAATAAGTTATTTTATCAAATAAGGTAACCTATTATTTATTCCAAATTTGAAAATTAAATTATTTAAAATATTTTAATCCCAGATTATATTTTAAATATCCAACTTTTCAATTTTATCTTGATTACAATAGTCCAACTATTTAATCAACGATTAGTGGTACTATATATATATATAATGATTATAATAGTCCAACTATATAATCAAATATAATCCAAATTAATTAACCTCAATTACATTGATTACTATAATCCAATTATAAAATCAACTGTAAACTGAAATTAATTAATTCAAATATATTGATTAATATAATCTAATTATATATAATCAAGTATAATACAGTCCAACTGTTTATTAAAACAACAATTTAAATATTAGTCCAACTAACATTTAATATTACGACGAAATAATTTGAATGAGCGCGTATGGCGAGTAATTGAACGAGTATTGCAAATTCAATTCTTGCCTCCCACTATTTTTCGGCGAGCCTCTAACCCTCTGTCGAGTACTCGGGAAACCGTGTTTCCTAGTGGGCTAGGATCCCGTTAAATATCACACAATCTTGACTTTGGCCAACAAATTGTATGATAATTAACTAGGTAGATCTCGAAGATCAATTGGATCTCATCCAACTCCTAGATCCAGTAGGTGGACATCCAAGTCCCAAACATATATCTTATATATGCCTATACATCGAATGTATACCCTAACCTTTTCCTCTGAATCAACTAGGCCTTGGCTTTGGCACAACAAACCTAGTGATCCCAGTCAAGCGCGGACCCATTGACATGGAAGCTTCGTAATCAATGTCAATGGACAAGAAGTGGTCTTGACTTTGGCCAACAAACCACAACTTGGACACGACACCCATATGGAACAAAGCCTCGTGATTAAAACACATCTTCGACGGACAAGGGCTTGACTTTGGCCAACAACCCCTGCCAATCTCGGATCTTGAGCAAGAATCACTCAATGGAAGGAAAATAAACGCTTGATATTTAACGAGGGTTTTTCACGTGCAAATTGGCTACCAATTTAATTATCTTTATTAAGGTCTCATCATCATACACCCTTAAACATGCATTCTAAACACATAATAAATCGCATATGAAATAAAATAATAATGATATGCAGATGGATACTTTACATTGATCCTAGATCAAATCTCTCATTTTCTCTCTCCAAAGCTAGCACATGTATTTACTTCTACCCGTTACACTACACTTCTAAAGAAACCTCATTTACATTGAGGGGAATAGGTGAGAAGAGAATACAAAGAGTATAGAGGTGATAAGGCTGGACACAGCAGGTCCAATTAATAAATCAAATTTATTACAATTTCCAAAATTGTCCCACCCGACTAATATCCATCCGATATACATTATTCATGCATCGCAACCATGTATTCATACAAGCATGTTATCAATCAATCTAATCCAATTAATTAATCTGATAATTAGTGATCATCCAATGTTCAAACAACGATTTGATTTTTGCTCGAGTCAAACTCGTTTTGCGAATAAGTACTCAAAGTACGAATTCTTGAATTAAAGTAAACTACATAATTAAATCCAATTTAATACGCATTTAATTCTAATTCACTATTTAATTCCAAATTAAATATTACACTTTTACTAACGAACCTTTACGACTTAAATTCCAAATTTAATCGCAACGGTCTCAAGCCTCAAAGCCCGATTAACATCTAATGTTTATTTAATTAAAGTCCAATGGGCTTTTAATTAATTTCTATAAGGCGTGGACTTTTGGTCAACTCGGGTCAAACCGAACAACCAAAATCCAATCCGGGAGTTACCCCATAAGCCTTTAAATTAATTTTGGCCCATTAGGCCCAATTAAATAATTAAAGTCCATTAAGTCATAATTGGACTTTATGGATGCGGTTTTAGGGCCAATTGGATCCAACCAATTGGCCTAAACCTAACTTGGTACAACCAAGCCCAAAAGCCCAATTACAACCTTAAAGGCCCAATTTCCAAAATAAGCCCAATTAATTAACTTATAAAATTCTAAATTCCATAATTAATCAACCTAAGTGTAATACACATTAATCACCCAATTAATATTTCTAAAACATTAATTAGCATACTTAATCATGCACTTTAACATTAAATAGTGTCCAACACAATTTATTAAATCAAACCCAATTTACATTTAGCTTTAATCTCGGCAATTAGGGGTTTTTCAATCCGATTCGGTTTCAATCCAATTGAATCCACAATCATCATTTCCCAAATCAATTCAATTCATCCAATGAATTAAACAAAAAATCACAATGAATTTCATGTTCATTAAGATTCGGCCAAGCCACTTTAAAAGGGAAAAAATGTTCCAAATCAAAATTCAATCCAATTGAACTTCAAAACAACATTACCCAATTGTTTTAAGTCATCCAATGATCAAAAAACAAATTAATTCCAGACATTAGGGTTCTTCCAATTTCGGTCATGCCTCCAATTTGGGGAAAATTGATCCAATCCAATTTTCTTGAAATTGATCACACACAATCTCAATTAAACATGTTTTAAGCATACTTAAACATCCAATTTAATTAAAACATGCTCAAACACATTTTACCCAATTTCAAGTTACATGTTCAACCTAAAGAATTGGGGAAAATTGATCCAATCCAATTTTCTTGAAATTGATCATGCACAACTTCAATTAATCAACATACAACATACTTAATCAATCATCAATTCAACCAAATCATGCTTCAATTGATTTTACCCAATTTGTCATGCCCAAAATTTGGGGAAAATTGAATCCAATCCAATTTCATGAAATTGATCATGCACAACTTCATTCATCAACATACAAGCATACTTAATCAATCAATTCAACCAATCATGATTCAATTGATTATCCCCAATTTCAAACCCTAAAAGTTTCATGCTTAAAATAGCTCAAGATACCATTGTTGAGTTCTAATATATGTCCCAAGATCAACAAATCAAGCAAGAAAACGCATGAATACACAACATAAGGGGTGCGGAATATACTCACAATGGTCGGTTTTGAGGCGAAGAAGAACACACGCCATTTTCGTCCTCCATTGAGTTCGGCAGTAGCTCTCCTTGACAGTGGACTGCACGGTTTTGGGGTGTCTTCCTCCTTGTTCATTCGGCCATGGATGTCACCATTGAAGCTCCAAGCTTCAAGCTTTTCCATGCTCACAAATTCGTTTCCCTATCACCATAATATAACCCTAGGTGTGCTAGCACTTCTTCATCTTCCTTGCTTCTCCATTTGCTCGGTCAAACCAGAAGAAAAAGATGAAGAATCGGCAGTGAAGCCGTGAAGAAAGAAGAGAAAAGAGAGGGAGAGGAAGAGATGCGTGAAAGGGAGAGAGAGAAAAGTAAAAGAAATAAAATTGTAAAAGGTTTTTATAATTTCTAAAATTAAAAAACCATTTACCAATTCTTTTTTACTTTTCATTAAATACTAAAGTCAAAAAATTAAAAAGCAAGAGTTGCTTTTTCAACTTCTACTTTTCCTTTAAGTCACATCACATCACTTTAATAAAGTGACATGTTGTCAAGTCACATCACTCAAAGTGACAATTGATTTGACAATTGACGTGACTAGTGATTTGACGCTTGATGTGACTTGCGTGCCGCACTCGAATTCGAAATGCTAATGCGCTCGCAATCACTCTCGGGCTCGGGTTCGCTAATTCCAAATTAATGAATTTTCCGTCGCGTCGTAATTAAATGATTACGCCTAGCGAATTCACTATTCACGTCGCTAACGAATTAATTCTAAATTAATTCGTTCGCCCGAATTAAAATCTAATTTTAATTTCGCGTCGAAATCCAATTTGTAATAATATATCAAATATATTATTTTATCGATTAATTCCAAATTAACCGTTCTCTCTCTTTAAACGATATTTTATCCGAGATAAAATATCTCCGTAATTAATCCCAGATAAATTTTCTCTCTCTAGAAATTAATCTTCTCTCTTTACTAATTAATCCCAGATTAATCAAAGTGCGAGTTATACATCATCGGTGAATCTTCAGGAAGCGACCCATGAGATCTCCGGATATGTTGGCAGTAAATACGGTCGTCGGACTATCCGAACACGTAAGAACCTCGTACTACGTTTATACCGATTTACAAGACAAGGTTGGCTTCTAGCAAAGCGCCATGCCTACCCAATTCTCCAGAAATATTCTTACAGGAATATATAGATCTGTATCAAGCGTAGTATACCGTAGTATTGTGTATATCAGCCCAGTATCGGATAGTCACGTGCTAGGGCTGGGGCTGGATAAGTGTCTGCCCCGTCCGAATCACATATCGGATGTCTGGTAACTAGTCTCTATAATCGGATATACATGACCTTGTCATAATATCTCGATGGCCGGCCAGCACTTAAGAGCACTAATACCGTATCCTACGTGACATCATCTCCACTATAACTAAAGTGATACTTCCATCTCGACATCACACCAATACATTACGACTCTCTGATAAACCCAGAAGCGGCGTACACAGACCCGGTTAAAGCCCTGTACCACCAAGACTAAAGTCTACCGATTATCGCAAGTATTAGCGATGCAAGTCTCAGTTAAGACTATACACACCTACCTTGATTTCGGCCTCCCATAGACACATAGTCATAATACCAATGGGATTCCGAGGGGTCTATCCAGAGCGAAGTTGTTTCCCGTACCATCGGTGAAACACAACCTCCTATCGCACTTGCATAAGTATCCAATACTTAAATATATGAGAACTATGCCGTTGTGCCCTCACAACGCGCACAAGTGCAATACTAGCCTATTCCGCATTATCAATGTCCTGTCTCGATAACTCCGGCTAGGGATATTTAATGATTAATCCTTCGTGGACTGATACTGTCTCATATCATCTCAATCCAGGAACTAATCATATGGACCTCTCTTCATTTATATATCTATGGTGATTTAATCACAAATGATGAGAGTGCAATTTCCTTGTCACATAGTTAATTTGCTACAACAACACAATGATTTGTGCAAATAGGGACGCTATGGGTCATATTATCCAACAATCTCCCACTTGGCACATAGCCAGTCACTCGAGTGTCCCACACCCGAGCTATGTACGGTTCGCTCAAATTGCTGAGAAAAGATTTTCGTAAGTGGATTTGCGTAATTATCTTCTGACGCGATTTATACGATCATCACATCGCCACGATGTATGATCCGAACGAATCAGATGATATAGAAGGATATATCTGGATCGTTGATGAGACCTTTAATTCCTTAGCCTGTGCTGACGCCTAGCTCAGCTGCTAAAAGAAGTATATCTAATATAATTAGATTTATTATCGATCCAAATGGCTTCTATTGCTGCCTCAGCTGCAGCAATAATCCGCATTTGTTGTTAATTCGGTAACAGTTATCTTGTTCGGAATATTTCCAGCTAACTATCCCGTTATTCAAACTTTATAGTACCGCAGTATTTACCGGTTTGGAAACTTGCAGCAGTGATCCTAGTCACTTCAAGTTCTCCTACTCCATAATTTAAGACAACATCTTTAGTTCTCTAAGATACTAATAGATGTTCTTAACATCAATCCAGTGACTGTCACTTGGATTTACCCGATTGTGACTCCATATGCTCGAAGCGTATGAGACACCAATCAAGTACATTTAAATGCACAATTTCCAGAGAGTGTTAACAACTCCAAATCTATCCCAGTAGATCTTTATTCCTTGAATAAAGGTTGTTACTCCCCAGAATTCTACGGAGAATTTCTTATGAAAGCCAGCTTTCACCGATTGCTTTATGGGAATTTCATTTCCAAGAAATGACATATTATCATTATTTTACAGGACATTCATGTCAGTGCTCCCACTAACCCTTTTATATACACAAGAATCATTTCGTTTTGAATTAAATCATACTCCATTATGATTACATCAAAACGATAATTCCTAGAACCTATGCTTGCTTCAATCCAAACATGGATCGAATAACCTGCAAACCATGTTTGCTTGTTATGGTACGATAAAACCGACAGGATGTTATAAACATCCTCCGAAAGGTTTCCTTTTCAGGAAAGCGATTTTCCATTAAGCTGACATATTTCATAAATGAAATACACAGCTTTAGCAAGCATTATCCAAATGGATTTACAATGGCAACAGGTTAAAGGTTTCGTCGGAATCAACACAATGTTGATAACTCTACCTTTTCTATACAAGCCTAGCTTAGTACGTTGGTATGTTGCCTTCCATGTATGTCTTCCTTGAAGACTTATAAAGTACCAATAGGCACAATGCCTTATGGTACATCAACTAGTATCCAAACTTGTTGATATACATGGAATCCATTTTGGACTCATGACACTTTGTCATAATAGGGAGTCGATACCTTGTATCACTACCTCATACGTAATCAGTTGGTGTACCTTAAAAGATTAACATCTTTATGAGGTGAGATCAGAAACCCATACCCCAGGTTGTTTTCTGACTCTCTCTGATCTACGCGGTTCTTGTGTACTCGAAGATTAATGGAATAGTTTCATCATTGATGAACTATTTATGTTCCATTAAGGACTTCGTGCCTTGAACAGTATTACTCTGATTTTCATCGAGTATCACTATCCTCCCACTGACCACTGCATATCGGTATTCCTCTCAGGAAAAACCGCATGGTGAGCAACAATCACATTGTTCTCATGTGAGATTTATAAGTACTATACTTATGGTTTCTCTTAGGATAACCTATATTGGCACTTATCCAATTTGGGTCCTTAGTTTGGTATCATCCAAACGTTATGCCTGGCATACCCAAATTATCAGGAATGAGAATCCCGGTTTCTTTCCCGTTCATATCTAATATGTAATCTGTCAAACAGATTATTATGGAACCTTATTCTAAATAAGTTATTGCACTGTTAAAACTTATCCGTTGAAGGAAATAGTAGCTCAGAGCGACTCATGATTAGCCTTATCATGTCTAACATGATTCGGTTGATCCGTTCGGAAACACCGTCACTTTGACGTGTTCCGTGAGGAGTCCTCATTTGAAAGAATTCTATACTCTTTCAAGTATATAAGAAACTTATTGCTTAAGTATTTTCCATTACGGTCTTACCGTGACGGTATAATACTATAGCCGATCTGTTTGTCTATTTCGTGTCGAAACTCTAAAAGTTTCTGATTTGTGTTCTTCAAAAGAAACACATAACCATAACGTGACGCCACATCCGTTAAGGTCACGAAATATTCATGTTCACATCTAGCCTAGCTAGATATGGGCCCACTAACTTCACCATGAATAGGGCTAACAGATCGGTGGCCCTTTTACTATTACTAAGTAAATAGTATTTTAGGTACTTTACCTAATAAACTAGATTCGGTGAGCCTCTAACCGTCTGTTGAGTACTCGGGAAACCTAGTTTCCTAGTGGGCTAGGATCCCGTTAAATAACACACAACCTTGACTTTGGCCAACAAGCTGTATGATATTTAACTAGGTAGATCACTAAGATCAATTGGATCTCATCCAATTCCTAGATCCAGTAAGTGGACAGCCAAGTCCGAAACATATATCTAATATATGCCAATATATCCAATATATTCCCTAACCTTTTTCCTCAGAATCAACTAAGCCTTGGCTTTGGCACAACAAGCTTAATGATTCCAGTTAAGCGGGACCCATTGACTTTGGGAAGCTTCGTAATTGATGTCGATAGACAAGAAGTGATCTTGGCTTTGGCCAACAAATAACAACTTGGACAAGACATGCGATATGGAACAAAGCCTTCATGATTCAAACGCATCCGCGAAGAACAAGGGTCTTGATTTTGGCCAACAAACCAGTGCCAATCTTGGATCTTGAGAATGAATCACTCAATGGAAGGAAAATGCTTAATATTTGTTGAGGGTTTTTCGCGTAATTGGCAACCAATTAATTATCTTTGATTAGGTCTCATCATACACCCTTAAGCATGCATTCTAAAAGCATAATAAGGCGCGGTAAATAAATTAATAATGATATGCGGATGGATATATAATACAATTTGTTCCTAGAACAAATCTCTCCCTTTCCTCTCCCCGGCTAGCACTATTTTTACTTCTTCCCAATTAAATAACACTTCTAAAGAAACCTCATTTCCATTGAGTGGAATAGGTGAGAAGAGAAATACAAAGATTCAAGAGGTAATAGGCTAGACACGCAGGTCCAATTTAATAAATTCTAAATTTATTACAACAATTTCAAAAATTGCCCTCACCCATCTAATATCTATCTGATATACATTATTCATACATCACATCCATGTATTCACACAAATCATGTTATCAATCAATCTAATCCAATTAATTAATCTTTGATTAATGACCATCCAATATTCAAATAACGATTTGATTTGCGCGAGTCCAACTCGTTTTAAGAATAAGTACTCAAAGTACGTATTCTTGAATTATATCGAACTACAATATTAAATACAATTTAATTCGTATTCAATACCAATTCTTTATTTAATTCCAAATTAAATGATTACACTTTAAATGTGCCTTTTAGACTTGGATTCCAAATCCAATCTTAACGGGTCTCAAAGGCCCAATTAGTATACAATACTATTCAATTAAAGTCCAATGGGCTTTCAATTAATTTATGAAGGTATGGACTTTGGCAACCAAAGCCCAATAAGGAATCACCCTTTGCCATAAAATTAATTTTGGCCCATTAGGCCCAATAAAAATTTTAAAGGCCCATTAACCATATTTGGACTTTATGGAAATGGTTTTAGGCCCAATTGGATCCAACCAATTATCCTAAACCAAACTTGGCCCAACCAAGCCCATTAAGCCCAAATACAACATTAATAGCCCAATTTCAAATTAAGCCTAATTAATTAAATTCCAACATTCCAAATATCACAATTTAATTAACTAAAGTGTATAACCATAATTAATTAGTTAAACTAATATTTCCAAAATAACAATTACACTAATTAATCATGCTTTAAATAATCAACTTATGTCCAACACAAATTGAAGCAAAATCAATTCCAACATGCTTCCTATAGCTCACGGAAATAAGGGATTTTTATATCCGATTTTGATTTCAATCCAATTAAATCACAAATCAATATATCCTAACATTTTAAACACATCCAATGGCTTAAAATGAAAATCACCATGACCTACAAGGGTCCTTATGTATTCGGCCAAGGTAAGCAATTAGGGGAAAAATTAATCTAATTAATTTTTCTCCAAATTCATCATGCATAACTCTTAGTTATCATAATCTAAACATACTCAACCAATCAATTTGAAGAAATCATGCTCAAATCAAAAAATCCCAAATTAAAGTATAAGAACCCTAAATTCAATTTCATGCTCAATTATGGCTCTGATACCATTGTTGGGTTTTCTAGGTCTAACCAAGATTAAATTAAGCAAAAAATCATGTCAATACGCAAAGTAAAGTAACAGAAATACTCACTTTGATCAGATTGGATGTCGGTGTAGAGTTCAAAAAATTTTGCCTCCTTATGTTGTACTCCAAGCTCCTCTTTGAATGTTGAATCAATGCTCTAAGCTTTGATCTTTGATTCCAAGCTCAAGGATAGGTTTCCCTAACACCTTTGTATGATCTCTTTATGTGCTAGCAAAGGAAAATTTTGAAACAAAAATTTCCTTGTTCCTTCTTACAACTCTCGGCCAATCAAGATGATGGAGAGGGAGAGATGCATTTTTGGTCTTTGAGAGAGAGGGAAGGAATGAATGTGTTGTGTACTTGATTTCAAAAATCAATTACCATTTACCAATTGTCAAAAGTTGGTGAAATGTCCATCACTTTTGACACTTGTGTAAGAAATAAGTTATCTACACATTACACTAACTTCCATCACAAAATGTGATGTGAAAGACAAGTGATGTGACTTGTGATGTGACATGTGGGCCCCACTGTGGGACACAGAAACTGGGAGACACAAGTTGTTCTGGGCTCGCGGTCCGGTTGGGAGTACGGAGTAGCTCGCGGGGGACTAAACCGGAGAATAAAGGAGTCGGCACTCGGTGTGAACTGGGAAAATGATTTAAGGCCGCACTCACCCCTCGCAAGGGAAGACCTCAAACCGTTGGGTTCGGAATGGTCCCTTACTTATGCCACTTGTAATAAAATGATATGTCCAATAATTTAATCGAGTCTAGCAACATATATTCCTAAGTGTATTCTATTTCTAAGTTCGCACGCATAAATCAAAAGTTCATCTAAGTTCACATATAACACATTTTCATATTTGCATACAACCTATTTGCATATAATCTATGTCCAAATTTGCATACAACCTATTTGTATATAATCTATGTCCGAATTTGCATGCATAAAGATAAATTGAAATACTGCAAGCATACAATGTCATAAGTACATTACATTCACGGACACAGAAATGCAAACAAATGGCAATTGCACAATCATACGTAATAAAGAGAAACAATTAGGTATATAATGCAAATAAATAACCAAAGAGGCAATTGTACATCAAAATAAACGTGCCATGATGCGATTTGAAAGATAAATAATGGAAGTGAAAGAAAAGAGATGCGACAGATGCCCACATCTATATAGGACTTCAAGTGTCCGATTGAACGTATCTCACATTCAATCGATTGCACTTTGTCCGGCGCGGCAAAATGTCGTGGCAAAGGTAGCCCATAGGCTTTCTATCCCTCAAAGTGGAGGACCTTTAATCCAACTTGATTTGCCCATGCGCGATGCAACATGATCCATGATTATGCAAGAAGATGACATACAAAGAAAAGCAAATAACGAAATAAAAGGCGTGGCGAAGTATCGTGGTAAAGGTAGACCGTAGGCTTTTTATCCCTCTAAATAGAGGACCTTTAATCCAACTTAGTAAGCCCATGCGCCAATAACATAATGCATATAAAAAATAAAGACAACAATATCGGACTTTGTATACCCGATTGAACACATCTTACATTCAACCGAATATACATCATCCGGCGCGGCAAAGCATCGTGGTAAAGGATTTTAACCCCTCGAAATGGAGGACCTTTAATCCAACTTACTAAGCCTATGCGCTTTATCTCATCATTACACAAACAAATAACATGCAGAAATTAAATAACGGATAATAAACAAACAAGACAAAATATATCGAAATATGTGCCGTTTGCTCGAGTGGTACGTGGAGTTGTATCCCAAGTACAGATCTCACTACCGTCCATTCGGATTCAGCTACGGAGTTTATGTCTGGGTTTCCATCTTATATACCACAAGAGGCGACACATTTTCCATTTTATTCAAGGGCCACAACACACATCATTCCACAATACTCATGCAAATAATAAACAATAAAAATACGAATGAAAATAGATGTAAAAAGTGCCCTCAGGTCTAACCTTTTACGTCGACTCTCGGACTCGCGTTACATGGTGATCGGAAGGGCTAACGCTCCGTAACTTTTTTGGTTCACTGGTTTGCGTCTTTCCTCGCTGTTTTCACTGCTCGGGCTGCTGTTTTCCAATGTTTCACTACTGTTTTTGCTGCTGTTTTTCAGTCACTATTTTTGCTGTATAAGACCACTGTTTTTTTGCATTTTTTAAGGTTCTAGGGGCTGCTGTTTTGGTGGTTGTTTAAGGGTTTTAAAGTGCAATTTTTGTTCACTGTTTTGGTGATTTTAGCTATTGTTTTGGGGGTGTTTTGGCTGCTGTTTTGGGGTACTGGGGCTGCTGATTTTTGGTAATACTGGAGGCAGTTTAGGGGAGTATTCTCAGTGGTGTATAGAGGCAGTGAAAGGCTACTATTTTGGGTTAAAGGGGACTATTTTTTGAGGATATTGTGTGGCAGTTTAGGGCTGGTAAGTAAAGGGTATTTGCAGCAGTGTGTGAGGTAGTTTAGGGCTGGTTTCGGCGTGCAGTGGACTGTTTCTATGAAAGGTTCCCTCGGTAGTTTAAGAGGGCTGTGTAGGATGGGTGTTCTCGGCAGTTTAAGGTGATGTATATGAGGGGTATTGCAACAATGAAGTTAGGTTATGTGTGATGAGGACTTGCGGAAATGGAGTGGTGTTTTAGGTGGTGATACTTGCAGCAATGTGAAGGGAAGAGAGTGAAGGAATTATTTTTGCTTCTTCTTCTTGTATTAGGCTTGAGAGCTAGGAGAGGTGAAGTGTTGAAATTGTGTTTCTTTTATAGGCAAAGGATAGGGTTAAATCTTGTTGGAGAAGGAATGAGAGATCATGCAATAAAGGTGAGATATTTCTTAGTGTCATGCAATGAAAGCAAAAGATTGATTGGAGACAAGATTTGGTTTAATTAGGAAGTTAATATATTTGATTTATGTTATTAGGTAGGCAATTATTTAGATTTTATTTAATTTGTTTTGATTTTCCCATGTGTTAGATATGTATTTAAATTATTTGGATGTGTTTTAAGTGGGCTTGGGCGTGTGTGGGCTTATGGTGGGCGTGTGGTTGGCTTTCGGTGGTGGGCTCGGTGTGTTTCAAGGGTTTTGGGCCAATGTTAAGTGGTTTGCGGGTGTTTTGGGCTAAAGTTAAGTGGTTTGCAGGGTTTTTTGGGCCAATGTGCTTTAAAACAGAGGTCCAACAAGTTAGCCCGAAGCTAAACAAGCGAATAAAATCTAACAAAATCTCGATTCCCTTCCGACTTCCATTTCCCGCGACTTCCTCGACTTAAAAGGTAGTGTTTCCAACTGAGACTCATCATAGGGTCTTATATGGAAAAATACAGTGCCTACAGTCGCCCCCACTTTGATGGGACTTGTACAGTGTGTGACAAGAACAATCCTATCAAAGTTATGCAATGCATTTTTACTTACCTGGCTTGCCAGCTGCCACCAGACTTGCCTGCTGCTTTGAGTTGAGTTGATGATGCAGCGGGCCTCGATCCTGGGACGCATCCCAAAACTGCTGGTGACTTGGGCCTCAGCCCTAGGATTCATTCCCAGATTCATTCCAAAACTCTGACTGTGCGGGCCTCGACCCTAGGATTCATTCCCGGATTCATTCCAAAACTCTGACTGTGCGGGCCTCGACCCTAGAATTCATTACAAAATTCTGACTGCGCGGGCCTCGACCTTAGGATTCATTCCAAAACTCTGACTGCCCGGGCCTCGACCCTATGATTCATTCCTGGATTCATTAGAAAATTCTAACTGTGCGGGCCTCAACCCTAGGATTCATTCCAAAATTCTGACTGTGCGGGCCTCGACCCTAGGATTCATTCCAAAACTATGACTGTGCGGGCATCAACCCTAAGATTCATTCCTGGATTCATTCCAAACTCTGATGATGTGGGCCTCGCCTCCAGAGTGCCATACCCGGCCAGACCGATACTGATGCTAAATTGGGCTTCGCCCCTGGGACTCATCCCCAAAAACTGATATTGATGATGTGATGGTTTATTTCAACATACCATGCTGCCTTTCATGAGATGATCCTGATAGTTAGACATATTTTCTCCTCAATGAATGCTTCTCGTTGAAACCTGAGAACCTTCAACATACTTGATACACTCAACTCCGATCGTCTGAATAGGTGATCTGAACTAGACTCCTAGTGTGGGTGTGCTAAGGCTCTTTCGCAGCTTATTCCTTAGTAGGCCACCTTGATGATTTCGTCTCGGAGAATCGGATTAGTGGGTCTAACCAACCTGGCTGTCTTAATCACAGTCTGTGATTACTTTGTCATACTCAACATGATATGGTCTTCTTTCTTTTCATTTGTTCATTCTTTTTCTTTTTTTTTTCTTTTTTTTTCAACACACGTACCCTTTAAGGTAGCATTTCTCCTCATGATGGTCCTAATACTCGCCCATGGGTAGCTTCACGCTTATCGGTTATAGGCGGTCTATTTTTTTCTTTTCTTTTTATTGAAGAGACTTTTTCTTTGTTTCCAACCATATCATATATCGTAGCATAAGTAAACCAAGATGGACATCCAGGCAAACAGTCATTCACTGATCCACCATTTCTTCAATTACTCATCTTGCCAACCATTCAAGCTTCCACTGTTAAGATCCCGTAATCAAGTGCTTGCGAGTCTAGCCAAGATCAATCCATTCAAAGTATCGTACTAGAACACATCTCGTACTTATCGTTTCTAAGGCTTCTCCCTACAACAAACAACTTCATCATTGGACATATGTCTAACCATCAAAGACTTCTCTCTCTCTCTCTCTCCTTTTTTTTCACTCATTCCACGGAATTCTTCATTTCCAATGCTGGTAATGTGGGCTTCGCCCCTGGGATCCATTCCCGAAACTCATTCCAATATGGGCCTCAACCCCGGGATTCCTACCCAAAACTGATACTATGCTATCGCTGCTCCTGATTGGCTTGTCATTGTCGCTTTCTCTCTTTTTTTCTTCAAAACTTGTGAATACAAAAACAAACACAAAACACAAAAAGGAATGTAAAATACATTACGTGTATGCATGCATGCATGAATGAGTTTCCCATCCCGTTGGGTTAGGTCTTCCACCGATTCCCTTGATGACCATTCTTCTCTTCCTCAGGCAAAGTACTGCTTCAATCTTTCCACATTGATCAGCCCAGTGAACTCGTTCCCTTCAAGTCTGACAGTATCACTGCCCCATTTCCCAATTTCTAAATGGCTATCCTACCTTTTTGCTTGCTTCTTTCAAGGACCCTTTATGATCTAAGCATTGTTGAGTATCATAGTACTAGGGTTGAACGCTTTTGTCAAATATAATCATGTTGTAGGTTGAAAGGAAGAGACTCAGGCAAGTAAATGAAATGAACGACTTTATTATCATTAAGAAAAGGTTCGAACAAGCGGACAAAGTCAATGTCTTTATTAAAAATGCATGATCAAATAAAATTAGGAGGAACAACCTCATCATTCGCAGCATTGTCTTCTTCCTTGACCTATAGTTCTTCACTACTGTCATTTTCTATCCCCATGTAAGAAGCTTGGTGGTTGAGAGCTTGGAGGACGAAGCTTTCAGGTAGGCTGGAGTTGATCATGGTGGTGGAACAGAGTGGTAGTTTGGTAGAGGATTTCTGTGCGTGCTGGGTTATTCTTTTTTGGGTCAGGTATTTTGTGGGTTTCAATGAGGTCTTGGATCTCATGCTTAAGGCAGAGGCAGTTGTCAGTTTCGTGACCCTTTTGTTGGTGGAAGTAGCAGAATAAGTTCAAGTCAAGGTAGTGTGGCACAGGGCTTGGGAGTGGTTTAGGTTCCAAGGGTTTCAGGAGTCCTTGCATCTTCAAATTTTCAAACACCTTCGATAGAGGCCTGTCAAGGTTGGAAAATCACCTGTTTCTGATGGCAGTGACCTCGGCACTAGCGGGCTTGGTTTCAGAAGAGCCCCTAAAAGTTCTCTTATTCTGGCCATAAAACTTTCTGTTCTCAACCTCTTCCTCCTCAATATCCATAACAGTCTCTCTCAACTATCGAAAATCAGCGATCATCGAAGTCATCCTCCTCAGCTTACCATAAATAGAGGGCTTGGTGCCCTTGATGATCATCTTGATCTGGTCTTTCTCTGAAGGACAAGTCTGCATCTTTAAAAGCTGGCTCCTCCAGCGGTCTACATACTCCTTGAAGCTCTCATCCGGCTTCTGCTTAGTGTTCTCCAAATCGCGGAGTGACAAATCGATCTCCAGATCTGTAACATACTGTTTCAGAAAGGCGTCTGCCAGTTCCCTCCGATCTTCCTTAACTTTTTTCTCAAGGCTGTAATACCACACTACAGGTGCCCCCTCGAGTGACATCTCAAACATCTTTTGAACTTAGCGCTGTGACAGGCCCACTGAACTCATCACCGAGACATATTGCCGCAGATGGACCCTCGGGTCTCCATTCCCATTAAATTTGGCTATATCAGGAATTTTAAACAGAGCTGGCAGCTGCTCCTCGAAGCTCATTGCCTCATAATCCAACAAGTCCTCATGTTTTCCCTTCAGTTTACGGGTAACTGACTCCATCTGATCACAGAGTTTCTGTATCTCGGTTTGAGACCCAGCTATTTTCCCCTCGACATATTCAGCCATATCATCATCGAAAGTGGGGATGTCATCCCCCAACCTATTCGGAGGCCCCTCACGTCTTACATTCTCAGAGTTTCCCCCAGCACGGGGCACAGCCATATTTTCCATGGCAGTAGTCAAGGCTTGTAACTGTTCGGTAATCTTGGCGAGACCATTCTCTAGCTGATCCACGCGAGATACCTCATTTTCTGATCCATTCATGTTTACTATCGGCCTTTTAGTGAGTCTTCCTTCTTTGCTAACCCAACGGGAGTCTATGATGCATTTTAAAATTCTCAGTCATCATGTATGGGTGCAATGCATGTAATATATAAACCCATAGAAATTTTATACTAGTTGGCCCATTATCATTTTAAAGTGTTCAACCACGCCATTGCGCGGTGCAAACTTGTCCCAGTTGAAAAAGGCCCAACAGGTTTACACTTTGCAACAACATGGCTAAACAACTTTAAATAATGAGAGGCCCACACATAAAATGGCCCATCGGTATTTTAGAAGCTTTTGGCCCAATTGTCATAGGATACGAACTCGTCCCAGTTTAAATGGCCCAACAAGTTCGCATTTCTAACAAGAAGTCTAACTGAATCCAAATGACGATGGTCCCAAACATAAGCACAAAGAAATAATTTCTACAGAGTGGCCCATCGGCATTTCAGACGCTTTTGGCCCAATTGTCATAGGATACGAACTCGTCCCAGTTTAAATGACCGAACAAGTTCGCATTTCTGACAAGAAGTCTAACTGAATCAAAATGACAATGGCCCCAAACACAAGCATAGAATAAATAATCTGTAAGGTTCACAAGTGGGTTTACGGGAGTGCGGATAAAGGCTCTCGCTGACGAAGGATTGCCTATAACTAGGACTCCCCACTCAAAGGTTCGAGCGACCAAGTCAGCACACTTTTTTTATACCTTAAGGTACGTGCCAACAGTTGTGGTGTGTGACTGACTGTCAAATGGATTCCCCGTTGTAGATTCCCCAGAGGGAGGGCAGAGCGAACTCTCTTAAAAACCCAAGCCTCTTAGGCTCTTATCGCTTGGTGACAGGAATAAACAAAGAGTCCTCCAAATTAGTCCATCACAGTAAGCTATGAGTAGATGATTATCTAGGTGCCTTCACAGCTTTTCCTTATAGAAAGATAGTGAGTGAAGGAAGACACCAAACCATCACCTAGCCTTGATAAAGCCTTTGATTAAACCCCCTCAACCCAAAATAGACACGGTTAATTTAAAGCACAAATAACAAACATTACAAGACATTATTTCGGGGCCAATTCTCTATCCCAAGTGGAGTCGCCAGACTGTGGGACACAAAAACTGGGCGACGCATGCTGTTCCGGGCTCGCGGCCCGGTTGGGAGTACAGAGTAGCCCGTGGGGGACTAAACCGGAGAATAAAGCAGTCGCCACCCGGTGTGAACCGGGAAAATGATTTAAGGCCGCACTCACCCCTCGCAAATGAAGACCTCAAACCGTTGGGTTCGGAATGGTCCCTTACTTACGCCACTTGTAATAAAATGATTAGTGCAATAATTTAATCGAGTCTAGCAACATATATTCCTAAGGGTATTCTATTTCTAAGTTCGCACGCATAAATCAAAAGTTCATCTAAGTTCACATGTAACACATTTTCATATTTGCATACAACCTATTTGCATATAATCTATGTCCGAATTTGCATACAACCTATTTGCATATAATCTATGTCCGAATTTGCATACATAAAGATAAATTGAAATACGGCAAGCATACAATGTCATGAGCACATTACATTCATGGACACGGAAATGCAAACAAATGGAAATTGCACAATCATACGTAATAAAGAGAAACAATTAGGTAAATAATGCAAAGAAATAACCAAAGAGGCAATTGTACATCAAAATAAACGTGCCATGATGCGATTTGAAAGATAAATAATGGAAGTGAAAGAAAAGAGATGCGACATATGCCCACATCTATATAGGACTTCAAGTGTCCGATTGAACATATCTCACATTCAATCGAATGCACTTTGTCCGGCGCGGAAAAATGTCGTGGCAAAGGTAGCCCGTAGGCTTTCTATCCCCCAAAGTGGAGGACCTTTAATCCAACTTGATTTGCCCATGCGCGATGCAACATGATGCATGATTATGCAAGAAGATGACATACAAAGAAAAACAAATAACAAAATAAAAGGCGTGGCGAAGTATCGTGGTAAAGGTAGACCGTAGGCTTTTTATCCCTCCAAATAGAGGACCTTTAATCCAACTTACTAAGCCCATGCGCATCACATCATAATGCATATAAAAGTAAATACAACAATATCGAACTTACATTCAACCGAATATACATCATCCGGGGTGGCAAAGCATCGTGGTAAAGGAATTTAACCCCTCGAAATGGAGGACCTTTAATCAAACTTACTAAGCCTATGCGCTTTATCTCATCATTACACAAACAAATAACATGCAAAAATTAAATAACGGATAATAAACAAACAAGACAAAATAAATCGAAATATGTGCTTTGAAACAGTGGTCCAACAAGTGAGCCCGAAGCTAAACAAGCGAATAAAATCTAACAAAATCTCGATTCCCTTCCGACATCCGTTTCCCGCGACTTCCTCGACTTAAAAGGTAGTGTTTCCAACCGAGACTCATCATATGGTCTTATATGCAAAAATGCAATGCCTACAGTCGCCCCCACTTTGATGGGACTTGTGCAATGTGTGACAAGAACAATCCTATAAAAGTTATGCAATGCATTTTTTACTTACCTGGCTAGCCAGCTGCCACCTGACTTGCTTGCTGCTTTGAGCTGAGTTGATGATGCAGCGGACCTCGATCTTGGGACGCATCCCAAAACTGCTGGTGACTTGGGCCTCGGCTCTAGGATTTATTCCCGGATTCGATCCAAAACTCTGACTGTGCGGGCCTCGACCCTAGGATTCATTCCAAAATTCTGACTGCGCGGGCCTCGACCTTAGGATTCATTCCAAAACTCTGACTGCGCGGGCCTCGACCCTATGATTCATTCCTGGATTCATTCCAAAATTCTGACTGTGCGACCCTCAACCCTAGGATTCATTCTAAAATTCTGACTGTGCGGGCCTCGACCCTAGGATTCATTCCTGGATTCATTCCAAAACTCTGACTGTGCGGGCCTCGACCCTAGGATTCATTCCTGGATTCATTCCAAACTCTGATGATGTGGGCCTCGCCCCCAGAGTGTCATACCTGGTTAGACCGATACTGATGCTAAAGTGGGCTTCGCCCCCGGGACTCATCCCCAAAAACTGATATCGCTGATGTGATGGTTTATTTCAACATACCATGCTACCTTTCATGAGATGATCCTGATAGCTAGACATATTTTTATCCTCAATGAATGCTTCGCGTCGAAACCTGGAAACTTCAACTACTTGATGCACTCAACTCCGATCGTCTGAATAGGTGATCTGAACTAGACTCATAGTGTGTGTGTGTTAGTTATAATCTAGGTCCCAAGATCAACAAGACATGAAATTAATGTGCGAATACACCAACGAAGATAGCAGAATACTACATTGATCGGTTTATATGTCGATTTGAAGAGAATTCAAGCCATAAAGCCGACTGCCTTGCTCATGCCACTGTGCAGATTTTGCTCACTGGTTTGAGCTAATTCGGGTCTCATTTCGAAGCTCCAAACTCCGTCGGATGAGTCCCGCCTCATGGTGTGAACTCCCTAACACCTTCGCAATAGTCGCAAAGTGTGCTAGCACTTAGATTTGTCCTGAAAAATCCACTCATTGCTTCCCAAAGCTCACGCCTTAACTGGTATGAAACCAGTGAATTTTTCTTTCATTTGGCGTGAAGAAGAGTGAGAGAATGGTGAGAGAGAGAGAGATGAAAATTGTGTGAAGACTGTGTAGCATTTACCTAAAAATGACTTATATATTTTCCTAGAAAAAATATTAAAAAAAAAAAACAATTACCAAAAATATTTATCAAATTTAAAGTAAATGGCAAAAGTCTTTACAAGTCACTATTTCACCTACTTACCATCACTATTCAAATGTCACTTTAATAAAAGTGATTTGATGTGTGTCTTTACTCAATCCATCAATCAAATCAATCAATCAATCAATCACTCAAAGTGTCTTTTGATTTGACGCTTGATGTTGACGATTGATTTGATGCTTGATGTGACTTGCGTCGCCGCACTCGAATTCGAAATACGAATGGTTCGCAATCACACTCGGGCTCGGGTTCGTTAATTCCTAATTAGCGAGTTTTCCGTCGCGTCGTAATTAAATGATTACGCCTAGCGAATTCACTATTCACATCGCTAACGAATAATTTCTAAATTAATTCATTCGCCCGAATTAAAATCTAATTTTAATTCCGCGTCGAAATCTAATTTCGTTTAATATATCGAATATATTAATTTACCGATTAATTCCAAATTAATCG